>WAAG01064821.1:0-28970 GCA_013390105.1 Tichodroma muraria | reverse complement strand
TTTTTTTTTTTTTTTGTGACATTATCACTATTCTTGCAGCACAAGCTTTAATCTACTTTCATTAATTAAGCAAGGGACCAAATTTTCTGCCTAGTAACATGTTTGGAATTCTATGATCAAAAACCATGATGACTTAAAAGATCAGAGGGAAAGCTAATAACTAACACTTCTGCATACAAACACAATTTAAAATTGCCTTAGGAAGCCTCTTGTGGTAGGAACCACAAGACTCACCTTGCTCTTTCTGGGATTTTTGCATTTGCTTTATTTCTGTCCAAGGCTGATTATTAAATCTTGGCATGTCTGGTCATCAGGGACATTTCTTGGTGGAGACAAACTAGAAAGGTTTTGGAATTGAATGCCACATGTTGGAGGCAGCCTGAGGATGCGAGCCAGTGTCCATACAAATTTCAATAAACCTCCCTAGAAGACAAGCTTTCCTAGGCACTAACAGCACTCAGAGCTGGGGGTTTTCCCTTATAGAGATTTAATTGATCAGACTTGCATAGGATGATACCCTTGACACCTCGGACATATTATTTCAAGCAGGTTTAAAAGTAGGTGCATTTTCATTGACACATTTTACCAAGTTCAATTTTTTTTTTAAATAATTGATATACAAATAATAAGTTATTTTTCAATCACTTCTTTCACATATCAGCGTCCTGATTACCAAGGTGTCAGGTCAGAGTGCTTTCTGTACATTTACAAAAGTCTCAACTGACGCAATTAGATGACTGACACAAATTCTGAGTTTGTCTTTGCTGATCACCATTTTCTACTTGAAATGCAGTACTTAAAGGTGTTGAATTTTTTGTTTGGCCATTTACAGACTATTTCAGAAATCCTTCAAACCAAATGTTAGTGCTACGTATCGTGTACTAAATATCTCTTAGCTCACTCTTATAACAATTAACAAATAAGTTGGGTATGCCAACCTTCTCATCACTTGTTACTTGCCTTGTACCAGCATGTGTTATATGGAAATGATCATTTATTAATGGCTCTCCAGCACTTTGCCCATGGGATGTAGCCTCACACTTTGTTTGTGCCATAGGCTATGCAAAATACGTCCTTTCCCAGTAATGTGAGACAGAAGTGGTTCTGTAGCTTTGCACCCCCTCTTTAAATTCACTCTTGCTGACATTTCCATGTCCTTTACAGCAGTTTTCATAGGGAAAATATTCTCCCCAGAACATGGTCTGAAATTTATTTCATTTTATACCTTTTCATTAAGAGTTGCTGGTAGACTCAGTGTAACATGGTATCCATCCATGACATATGCATCACAGTAGTAATTTGTATTCCAAGAATATCCAGTAATGCCACACTTTTCAGCAAAAAAAATTCTAGGGCTAGAGGACATACTCTGTTAAACTACATGATCAGCTCTTTCTCTTCCTAGACAAATTCCCTTAGTCTGCAGAGGCTCCTTGCAAATTAAATTCAAAACTAACCAATCCTGTTCTGATTTGGGGCACACAAGAAAAAAAGAACAAATCTTCACCATTTTCTCTAGTCCGCTCTGTCCCCATCAGGAGCCACAGGGATACACAGAGGGGGAGATGACAAATTCTGATCCACTGACACTAATGTTAAAATTCACTTTTTCACAGGATCACAATTCGTAACGAGGAGGTTCTGCAGGACAGAAAGTCATTTTGGCAGGACACAGTTGTTCTTTTCAAAGTACTTCTTGCATCTTTCTCACTCCCATCCCACTCGCAGCAGAGCATCCCACCACCTCAGCTCCATGCTTGCTTGTCCCTTCATTAGGTTACCTTCATCTGCAAGGGGATTTTATGGGGAAAAGCTTATAACAGACAAAAATCCCCATCCTGCCCAATGCCACCTCATCCTACCCCTTCTCACAGTGTAACCTTTGACACGAACAGTCAGCCTCCCACCTTTCAGGTCTTCTTCATCTCGTCACCTCTTTGAGGCTAACTGAATTTAGCTGAAACTACCATGTTTGAAAAGTTGGCCCTAGAGGGAAAATATTTCAGTTCAAGGTAATTATTTTAATTCCTTTTTGGTACATGTAAATTATTATAGAAGGGATATTTAAAGTATCATTAATAAAATCACAGAGATAACGTGCAAGAAAAGTAAAGCAAAATCCCTTAATTAGATATTAGATTAACAACTATTAATAAACTTACATAAAGTTAGTCAATCAATACTGTTCTCTCTGAGTATCCCCAGAGCAATTAAAATTCAGTGCTCTGCAAGATCCATTTAATGATTTGGCAAGGTCTATTTTGGAACCATGTGGACAGCATTAGCAGAACAGCCTGTATACATTGTACAAGATTCCTACTGCAGCAGGTTCATGAGTCCTTCAAACAAAACGACTCACCAAGAGACCCATCTATTACATATCAAGTGTTAATTGTAGGTATCATCAGTGACTTTGAGGCCACTCCATATAATTTGCATAATGTGACCAAAATCATTAGAGTATCCATCAACTGCATGGTCAGTCTGACAGTGTGGATCTTGCAAGTGTGGCTGTGAAGGTTAAAATACACACAACTTTGCTTGCAGATACTTTCTCAGAGGTCACAGGACTGAAACGTGTAATTTTTCCATTCCTTACTAAATAGGAAAAAATAATTCACAAGCATCCCTATTTTATCTGCACCTCCAGCAGCTGCTGTACATATACATTAATTTTCGATATTCAAGTGCTTATGGCAGAATTCAGCAGCCCCATGTTGGTCTTTTTTCAAAGCATGTCTGAAGCATAAAAGTTCTTGAACTTGATGTAAAGCCATAATTAAAAACAAAATAAAAGGCTAAAGTAGTTTTAGGAAAAGCCCTTACTCTTGCTAGGATGTGTACTTGCATAGAGTCATTTGCTGTGGCTGAGTGACAGTAAATATATTTTGTTATTTTGTTTATAGTAATTTATTTCCTAAGTACTTAGCAATTATTAAGGAAAATATAGGTTTTATGTGAAGTATCCTACCCATCAGCTCAGCTCACAGGAAGCCTGTGAAGCTCTGTGGTGGTATGTGACAAAGGAGCACTTTCCTAGAAGCCCGAAGTCGAAAGATACTCTATATTCTATGAACCTACACTTTAAAATCTACTCCTCCCTGTCAGGAGGACAGAATTTTTTTAACATAAAATTCACTGCCTAAAAAAAATTTTGAAAAACAGTGAAGGGCATGACAATCCTCAGTCTGCCAGTGGGAAAGGTCCTGGATGCATAATTAGTGTTGTCCATGTCTCAATGCCACTGCAGCTCCTTCAGTTCTGGAGTAGGAAAGGAAGAGTGCCATGGATATGAACATTGAGTTACCACAGTGAAAATGACATTGAAGTGAAAAATCAGGGGAGGAACATAGAAATAGTTTGTCTTCCTCCTCAATAATATACACGGCTGTTTGGTTTTAGGGCGCTTGCTGGGTTTTGCTTTTCCCTTAAACGGCAGAGTTGATGGCATCTGAAGGTTTTCTGCAGTTCTGCCTTATTAAGTCTGAGGCTGGTAGAGAACCCAAGGCATCCCAGGATCTAATGGCTTCTAGATGCAAGGGGAGAGTCATTGGATATAAACTGGCAGCAAATCATGCCACAGTATTTCAGCACTTAGCCTATGGTGATTTGTTAATGTTTGACGCAAGACACAGCCACAAAGTATTTCAGAACTTTTGGTTCTGCAAACTAAGCTGGTAAAACAATCTAGAGAATCACACATAATTATTTTGTGCTTTGTCAGGCTCATTTGAGTACTATTTTCGTAAAGAAGCGTTTTCCAAAGGGGCTGTTGTCCTAGTTCTAGAATTAACTGAAAAATGACTTCTATTTGTCTAATGCCTATTGCCTAATTTAAATAGGAACACGCTCCAGGTCTATCAGCTGACAACAGGGAATGCAAAACATGCAACAGCATTGGACAGCGAGTCTTACGGCAAAACTGGAAATTAATTCATCACTTCGAAACCAGAGGAAAACTGTTCCTGTTGTAGGCAGAAACACCATCCAAACTGTCTCTGAAAGGACTGGGTTTGTGGGACTCTTGGAGTTTTGTCTCTTTAGCTGATTCAAACTCAGAGACCCCTGGGCCCCAGCCTATCTGGTTTCATCTACACTCTCTCCACTCTATCCCTTGAGCACTGTATCCCTTCAGCCCACACTGTGTGATCCAGCCAGAGCACTGTAGTTTTGTTACTTTGAAAGCTCTGTGTTTTCAATAATACAAAGTCTCTCTTCAAGAAATAAAAGTACAGAAGGACTTTCCTTAGATCCAACACATCAGACCAAAGACGATGTTTTAAATAAGTGATGTAAGATTGCTGTGCACACAACTAGAACTCTTTCATCAGAACAGCAGTATAAAAACCTAGAAATATAAATACAAAACCTAAAATATGCTGTAGCGTGAGTTGTGCACAGTCATAAAATGTAAACCTCAATCCAGACAGCATTTTCCATTACATTCAAGTTACTCTTACAGAGATATAAATTAAACCATATTTTGGAAGCTGCCTAAGATGATAGAAGCATTTTCTCCTGTTTCAGGTAAAAGTGCGATCAATCTCTGCTAGGTATCTTTACATATTCCCCTGCTTTACTCATTGAAAAAAAATATGGCCATTTAATTTCAGAAAAGATCTCACAATTTTTTGCCTCTATTTCAAACAAATTCTTTAGGACCTGGATGTTTTGCTCTGCTCTGTGCTCAATGTCTTCTCTAACAGACCCAGGATCTCCACAGAGACCATAAAAGTATGAAGCAAGAACACCAACACCACCTGAGTGGGTATCCACACAAGCAGTAATAATTTATATGACCTTCTCTGCTGCTGATACTCTTAGCTCAGTTCTTGCCCTGCTCTTTCCCTTCTCTGCAGGGGAACATCAGAAGTTACTCATCTCCTACAAGTTAAAAAAAAACCTTGAGCTTGCCTCAAATACATCAGGGGATCTGTGAAAGTTTGTCACAGATTATGTGTCGATGTAGGCACTGTTACTTAGAGGGTACATTATTGATAAAAGCTAAATATTTCATCTTTCTGCACTGTCTCTAAACAAAACTGGCATTTACTTACCAGGAAGCTGAAAGTTCAGCCTTTTCAATATTACAACAAGGAAACACTTTGGCAATTTCCCTCTAAAGAAAGCAGGTACCAGGCCTCTCTGCAGCTGCAGCCAAGGAAAGTCACGGTGTTCAGTGCCTTCCCAAAGAGGTGTCTGAAGCTCCAGAGAGGTCCCCAGCTGTGTCCTGAGGCAGGCTCCTCACAAAGCCTAAGGGGGAGAAGGGACAGCTTCAATTCTACATTTCTTACAGGCCAAGTCCAACCCATCCTATTAGCTGCATGCAGGTGTTTCTGAGTGTGTTTGTGCTTTAATTATTCATAACATCAGCTTCATATTTTATGGATTATTCTGCATCAGTGCTGGTACTTGCCTCATGCATTATGCATGCACCTGAATCTGTTCTGATGGGAGGCACAAAAGACACAAAGCATGTCTCTCACCTGTATGCTTCTGATTAAAAGGGAGCGTTTGTAACCCTGAGCCTGAATTGAATCCCAATGTGGCCTCCTTTGTCCCATAACTGCACATCCCCTGATGAACCAAATATATCTTTTTACTCTTCTCTCTCACTCAAACTCCCCTAATTTTACTTTTTAGCCAATGTCAGCATATAACAATACTATCTCCCTTATAAAACATACATTTTTCTGAGTGCGGGTTCAGAAGTACATGGAGTATACCAAAAATCATAGCAAAGACCACTTTTAAAGTAATATCTTTGAATGAACCAAAGTCATCCAGTCTAAAGTCTCTAGACACAGTACACTGCAGTTTACTCCAAGAGGCATCAAGAAGACGTGGGTTTACACTCTCTTCAGTATGCTAATGCACCTGACTGTTTAAAAGATGTGACAAATTACTCAGAATTTTGCGAAAAAGTCCAAGCAAAAGCTATTGTGGGGATTTTTAATTGCTCATTGTTTCTTTGTGCCTCACACCTTGTTAGCAATGCTGGATTCCTTTCCTCTCTTTTTCAACATAACTAAATGACAGACTGTCTTCCCCACAGGGCCCCAACTTTTAAAAAATCAGACATTATCAAAGTTGCCCTGCTCAAGGGGGAAATTATTTTCTGGCACAAGGAATACTCAGGTTGGATGGGGAGACAGTGGTGCAGGACAGTGAGGGCTGGTACTTCTCCCACTCAGGGTTGCACCTGGGGAAGGGCTATGCCACCTCACCTGCCCCCACAGAACCTCCATCAGCCCAGTGCCACAGATGGGGCCTTTCATTTTCCCTTGAAATCTTAACTTTACACTAAAATTGTCAATACTCTAGCAAGGAACAACCCAGGAAAGAGTTCTTCAATCACAGAGAAATATTTTATGAAAAACTAACCAAAATTATGTAAATAGATTTAAATAGCTTCCCACACCAAGAGCACTGAGTTCTGAGCATGCAGAAGTGCCTGAAGCTAATTATAACCAACTCACAACAGACCTGGGTCATACCAGACAATAATCAGTATCCTGCCTTCAAAACACTGAGTGTTAAATATGGAGAGAGAACTCTGATTTGGATGTTATTCTTCCCCATTCCTTTCAGCAGGACTCTTAGCTGCCTGTACTGAGGTGTTTGACAGGTTTTCTCCACTATCCTAGCTAGTCTCTAGCTGGTGTCTGCAAACCGTGAGGAAATTATGTCACTCAACAAATTTCAGACCTTATTTTTAATCCAATTTAAATAAACTAAACCTTACCTACCTTCTCTATGTTCCCTTGTCAGGTTGAAATGAATCTCAACATGGTTTCATCAAATGATAATTTTTTTCCAATCACACTTAGGAAACAAAAAATTAAAAAATAAATCTGTGCTTCTACTCACGGAAGCCTTGACTGAATAGTCTCCTTTTGTGCTGTGACCCTTCCGTTAGCAAATGTGCACAGTCTTGCTCTTATGGTGGCAGTGGTTTGCATCAGTCTCCACCAAAGACAGATCTCACCTCTGCAAAGCCACATTTTGAGCTCACTGTTGGCAACACCTGAGGATACAAACTGCTCTCCAGCCTTTGAAGGCGACCCTGCCCTTCTCTCACTGAACTGCCTCAAGGGTTTTTTCCACCCCTGTATTCTGCAGTGTCTGGATACCCCCTATTAGTTTTGACTTTGAGCTGCCAGATCCAATTGCTATCAGTAATCTTCCCTTCTATTATTTTGGAACCCTGTGCTTTGTCAGGGTTCCAGACATTCCCCCATCCAGGCAACTTTGAGTCTGAAACCCCTACACAAATGGCCACAGTGTTCTCATTAAGCCTCCTCATGTGGAGGAGGTCAGTTGCACATACAATTTAATAGAGACTTCATCATTTTGACAGGCCTGATTTAAAACACACCCGTATCTTTTTAGCAAAACTTTCAGATGACTTGGGAAGATTTATGCATAAACTCAAAAGTCAATACATTTAAGTATTTTGTATAGTAGGTTTCAATATTGTTTGCAGGTAGGGAAAGGATTTTAAGCAGACTTAGAGAGAACATGTCCTCTTCTACATTGCAAAATCTAGGATCCTGCTAAATAAACCTTCTCCAAGAATATATGAACTGGATATTCTCTCCTCGAACATTTTAATGACTGAGAAAGTTGCTACATGCCAGCAGACAACTGAGAATGATGCTGGCAAAAATGACACTCAAGAAAACAACTTCTGATGTGTTTCATCTCCCACTTAAACCTGAGCACTTCGCATAACACAGACACAAAAAGAAAAAGGAGCAAGGGAGACTTGGGATAAACAAATGTCTTTGTTTTGAGGAGTTCACCTCACCCAGGGAAGGCTTATAGCCAAACTCAGAGAATGATCATGTACTCAACCTTCTTTAACATCCAGTAGTGGTTTCATAAGTTGCCATTTAACTTTTGCTATCCTGTCCAAAATAAACTCTTCAATAAAAAGGAGGTGTTTGAGGAAAGGTGACTGTGACTCACCCATCATTTTAAAAGGACTGAATTGAGGGGGTTTTTAGCAATGCTGACGTGCAGGGAAAGGTTGCGCTTGACTTCTTACTTTTCTGCAATAATCTTCTTTTCTCAGTCCCTCATTAGGCAGTAGATCTTCATTTATATAATTGTATGAAGTAACAATGGTCTCTGCAGCACCAATTATGACATTGTAATTAGCTGGCCAAATGTTCCCAATCCTGGTTTTTCACCTAATTAGTATATTTTGAGGTTTGAGCAGTATCCTCATTACCATACAAATGTTTCTAATAGTTCAAACTTCAAAAGCAGGTTGAAGAGAAAGAAAAGACTGTCATAGAGCTCAGTAGGTTAAGAATGAATATTTTGCTCTTGGTATCAGAAGCATCAGGCACTTGCCTTTTCAGATAACATGAACTGGTTCTCAGCCCTACAGTATCCAGCTAAGATAAGGCAAGGAGTAAATACCCTACATTTGGATTTATAGAGCACTTTTTATCTCCAAAGTGCTTTGCAGGCATTAACCACATAATCATTAAATATTGATATTTGCATGATTAATGCTTTGTTGTTACATTATATGAGAAAAATATACAAATGTTGGGAGAAGTAATCTGCCTTGGAAGCAAGCCACAAATTTGTGCAAAGCAACTCTATACCTTGTGTTTCAGATATGCTACTAATAAAAATCTGGCAGCTTTAGAACTGTGGACACAGTGATCCTGGTGCAATATCCTCAAGTTCGCTTTTCCCTGTATCAGTAATTCATTTTAAATTAAAACGTTATGTCTAGATGGACCATTTCCCACAACAAATCTTTCAGAATTTATGCAGCACTAAGCCTCATGCGTTTCAGGCCAGCATCCTGGTTTGGGAGTTTCATGCCCCCATCAGCATCACATCTGTAATATTTCCTTTTCTACAGTAAAGGGAAAGGAGAACAACTGCTAACAAGACATTTTTCTTCTCTCTGAGTTTCAAAATTCCTAGCATGCCCTATTTTGTGACTTTGGACACAACTATTTTAGTCCTCTGACTACAGAGGAAAGAAATAAACATAAAAAAATTTCTTAATTTTACTAATAAGTTTCTTATTACTTAAGAAGGACAAAACTTTGCTGTACCAAATAAGCAAGGGATAAGGAAAAGAGCCTCAGCTGTTATAATTTAGAACAACTTTGAGAGAGCTATTCCAATTTACCACAGCTGAGGATAGTCCCAGAGGGTCTCCTTGATATTTATTTCTCCATATCACATCTCTGCTAGGCCAAAAAGTTCCTGGTTTTCATTAATAAACTTCCACAAGAGTTACAAAGAGTTACACTTTCCCCTCCTTTTAATATTCCTATAAGACTCCTTCAGTGTATGAAGAGCCTGTTTAAGCTAATCATGACTTGAAGAGAAGAAACTGAAGATTTTTTTTTTTTTAATTTAGCATTTAAAATTCCTTGGAAAGTTTGTTCATTGTCAAATACATGTGATTGTGTTGGTATTTTTAAGTCTGCCAGAAAAAAAATTGTTCCTTCTTCTTCTCAATGACTTTATAACAGCTTCTGAAAGTAGGAAGAACTAAAGAATGAAGCAAAGTGAAGAAAGAATAGAAATTCACAGCTTATTTAGACACCAGGTGATTGAGTGCTCCTATCAGAAGTGAGTAACACTTTTGCTACACTCAAACTGCAAATAGTTTGCTGCCTTACCCAGCCCAGAGCTTGCCCTTCCCTGGGGAAGCTCAGAGGTGGCTTAGCTTTGGGGTTGTGTACATGGGAAGCCACAGCCTTCAGGAGGCCCTGCTGCATGAGCAATACCTCTCATGGCACACTAAGAATGGCTTTTGTATTGTTCCCTACACGAACTCCCTTGCTTCAGTTTTTATGCGTCATCCAGATTCCAGCTAGAGGTAATAGGCACACTTTCCTGATAAACCATAAAAAATGTGTCACAGCTAGTAGACAGCTAGACATAGGCACTAAAATAATGCAGCAGAGGGATGGTAGCCAAGCTATACCAGCTCTGTACCTGTCCTGGGTTGATGCTGAATCGTATCTCCGTTCGTCTGTTTAGCTCAGAAATAAGTTTCTCACCTCTAAAACTGGGTCTGAAAGTGGTGGAATGTCTGAGGCGGTTGTTTTCAAAACATAAAGAGTTTTCAGCTTTCTGGCACACACAGCTTGTGTTGTCTGCAGTGCAGACAGCGGGAGAGAGCTCGCCTTTGCTTTTTGTTAGTTTTTTGGCTATCTGAAGCAGAGAAGTTCTCCACACTGTGGTTTGTTGGGGTTTTTTTCTTTTTCTTGGAACTGTTTGAACCTGCTCTGGACTGAAAATTCAGAGGAGCACCAGGAGCTCACACCCGTGGCCCTGGGCCCGGCATTTCCCAGAGCCAGAGGGACTGGCACAGACTGAACGAGCCGAGCTGTGACCCCACGGGAGAGACTTTCTGAATTTGCCATCTCTTCAGAGCAGCAAGAGGTTTTGTTGTTTACTATTGTTCATTTTTGTTCTGGGGAGTGCTTTGCCTGTTAAATAAACAGGTTTTTTCCAATTCTCTCCAAGGAAATTTTTTTCCCAAACCAGTTAAGGGAGAGGCCGCTTGAATTTGTTTTCTAGAGGAACCACTTTGTAAGTTTTCTCCCAAATTTGCCCTAAACCAGGACAGTACCCTGTTACTCATTATAACAAATACCCTCTGACTTCAACACCTCACACTTCTTTCTTTTATTTTTTTTTCCACAGCTTTTAATAGGCAGGATGGCAAGTGCCTTATCAGCAAACTACAAACTTCCTGCACCACTGGAGAGATGTTTGCTGGTATAAATAGCAGGGGGCTTGATGAGCAACCCCAAAAGTCTGCTCTGTGCAGTGAGGAGGCAAGCAGTGAACGTGTCCAATGAGTAACTTGCTCCAGTGAGCACTTTGCTGGTTTTCCAAGCATTATCAAGCAGCAAGCAGTGCTCAAGGTTTACCTCAGGCCAGAACAGAAACCCTGCTCACCCACACCAGGCAGTTGCACAGAATGAACCCCGGACTGTGCTGGAGGAGCAGTCCAGATATGCAATATCCTCTGACACACAACAAACTAATAGCCAGTCTCCACTGACTGAAATCTGTGCAGCCTGTTGGATGCATTCTCTCTAGCTATGTCTTTTCAGAGCAATGTGGTGCTTGAAAGGATTTTTTTATATTTATATATTATGGTTAAGTAACCCAGGTTTCTCAGGCTCCACCACTGTACATGGAATCCCTACTCTGGCCAAAGGTCGGAGTCCTGGTCTGTACCAGCTCTCCCAGCATGGTTTGGCTCTGGGATGATGCCCATTGGGAACTGGCCTAGATTGTATTTATAAACATTGATGCCAGACTTGCAATTCACAAGGACATTTCTAAATGCAAACCAAGATCCCAATAGTGACAAGCTCACTCTACACCCAGGGAGTTCTGAAGGATGCAGAGCAGCCCTCCTCTCCTGTGCAATCACCACCACCACCAGCCAAACAACTATTATTATTATTATCATTATTATTGTTATTCAATGAGTCACAGCATCAATTTCTCAACAAAACATATGTCATTATAGCTTGATACAATCTTGGCACCGCCACAGGGTGCTGATGTTATTTTTGGCCTGATAACAAAGGCCAAGGACAGCTGTAGCACAATTCCTGATCTCGTTGATACCAGCCTGCTGGAATGGGAGATGGAAGGAGACACCCAGGAGCAAACAGCAGAAACTGAAAAGAACAGAAAAGCACATCCTATCATATTTTGGGGGCAGGGAGTTGGCAGGACCAGTGTAAACAGATATGTATATTACCACATAACAATTTAAGGAAAATACAGAATTTGTGAGAGTTTGCTTCTAAGAGTTACGGCAAACTCATTCACACCCCTGAGAGCAGGACTGGTCTGCAGGATGTTCATGCTGACTCCCTGTGAAGTGCTGCAGCCAACAAAAGTTAGCAGGACACCCTTCAAAATATATTCATGTTGGAACAGCCTGTAGAAGGAGTGTGAAACTGTTTTTAAAGGGAAATTGTGCTCTGGAATGCTGAATTGACAGCCATGCTAGACAAAACATAATTATTCTTTACCCTTTGGAGGGTCTTTGGAATTTTATATTGGGTTTGGGGGTTTTTTTAATGATAGAAAACAAGTTTGTAAAGCAGGCTTTGGAAAGACTGTCTTGAAACAGTTTCCCTTCCCAGAGAGATGTATAAGAGGAGAAAGTAAGAGTTTGTTAAATCTTAGTTTTCAACTATTCATTTATGACCCCAAAGAAGGCATTTCCTCAGAATCCTACACTGGTCAAGACTGCAGAACATATTTTTCTAACCCATGTCAGATATACCCAGCATGCAAATCACCCTTAGTGCACAGAGAATTAAGGAGATAATAGATGGCAGGAGAAGAAGGGCAGTAGTACTGCAAAGTTTAGTTGCACAAGGAGTATTATATAAAATGTGCCTTATATTAAAGCCAACATGCTCTACTTAGAATATAGTTCTATAGAACTTCCAGAGTCTTGTTTTGATCTACAGTCATTAGCTTTCATCATTAAAATTAATTATTTACAAATATGCATTTCCTAAGAGCAAGACATTTTTACACATGAAGGGAAATCAAGTATTTTATTACAGCAGAGTGTTTGTATTGGTTATCTACATCTGGCTTTCTAATACAGCTTTATCCTGTTACCACATTTAAGCACAGTGTGGTTGTAATTTTTGCAGCACAGCACATAATCAGACATCCCAGCTGTGGAAAGCTGTTCCATTGCTGCAGATTTACCCTGTGGCTCTCCACAAAGACTTGGGAGTGTAATGCCAGGATTTGTTCTACACAACTGCTCTGTTTGACAAGGATGAGACTTGTGTGACGTGAGCTCAATAGAGAGAATTTAGCAAAAAGATTATTTATTTATATTCTTTTATTTTGCCTTGGATTGAAACATTGCTTGGGGGCTCAAACATTTTAACAATTATTTTCATTCTGGCCACAGTTTTTATGTTTCTTTATGAAAAAATCAAAACTAAATGGTATCTTTTACCTTTCGACACCTCAAAAAAAGCCCCATCCACAACTTCCTAGAATATACTGGTTGAGGAAAAATAAGCTAATTTTCCTAAAACTATTAAAACCGGTTGATATTTTTACCATCTTCAGTGATTATGTAAAGTTGTTTAAACCAAGTTTTATCTGGACACAACAGACTTAGTATTTTGTCTACTCCTTAAAGAGCATTTTAAATGACATTCCACAATTTGTCATCCTTTTCAAATTTATAGATTTTTAAATGTTGTTTTTTAGAATTTTTTTTCATAGCTTCTTTGCTTTGAGCCTCTACTATAGTGTTTACTGCTTACTGAAAATAAGAAGGAACATCAAATAAGGGTAAAATAAAATCTTAATATTTAACATTTCTCATAAACTGACTCGAGATGAACACCTCTGACTGCAGGCATAGTGAAGCACTACCTCATTAGGACCTCATTTTGAAGAACTTTGGTGTTTAATATTTAAATATCAGTAAAATAAATTATGTTTATATATGCCAGAGCAATTATCCCATCAAACAGAGGTGCTTTCACACAGCTCAAGTATATGTAACAGTGGTAGGCTTTTCATATTTTTAATACAGTTGGAATAATTTTTTTTTAGTAGCTATTCAACAGGAAAGAAACACTTCATGCTGCCATTTCCAACATCCTTAAAGTATTATTTTTAAAACCATCTAAAGAATTCAAAAGCGGGGGCACAATTCTCTGTTGATTACATTTTATAAGTTGTTATAAATTTTTTATAAAAAGGAATTGCTTGCCATTAAATACTCCAGGGTTTTAAAGTTATTTCTATAGAGCTATTTTTAATTTATACACACACACACACACACAAAAATAGCTACATTAAAGGACACAGCAAAGTCACCCAATTGAAAGTTAGCACATGCCAGAATTAGAGAGGCCCGAGAAATATTCTCTCTGTCATTTCTGAGGGCAACTTCTCTGCTGCAAGCAGCATTACAAACCCAGGATACCACTGAGGAGCTAGAAATTGGACCAGAAATGCTTGGGGAAGAATTAAGGTTCAGTGGGCAACCTTAAATCTCATAGTTTCTAATTTTGGAGGGCAGGATGGCAAATACATTGGCTCTCCATTTGGAATACTGTGAGAAATTAGTAAACAAACAGATAATACTACTAAAAAATTATTTCCCCAGCTATTTCTTTCAGTTCAGCTGTCCCCGCTGGGGATGTCACAGATGTTGGGGGCACAGGAAGGGTATGGGGATGGGATGGGTGCCCAGCAGCTCCCTTCACACTGGGATTGCTGTTCTGCACTGTGTGTTCTACGTAGCATTGCAGTGTTACTGCTGCTACTTACGCTAAATTGAGTTTTAGCTCTTCAGAGAGTTTCATATTCACATATTAATTAGGGTAGATACCATAATTTTCTTGGGGAATATGAGAATGTGGAACAGAGACAGCAGCTTGTAAGAGCTTATAACCCAGTTAACTGAAATACATGGAAGAACTGTGGCTTTTCTGTAAACCCAGGGGCTTACAGTTAAATATCAAACACCTTCTATGAAAGTATCCTGGTTTGACATGAATTTATTTGTGGAGGCTTGGGAGCCCACCAGGTATGCAGCAGCCCAGCCCTGGGAGGGCAGAGACACTCAAAGGGAAAACCCCTCCTAAGTTAGGGCGACAGGAATACCTTCCCATAGGCCTTCCTAGGCACATGCAGATCTTTGAAGTTCTACCGGTTTGTTCAGTTGATGTGACCCTTGCACTCCCAGTTCGGCGCCTATGTTGCCTTATACGTTCATACCCTGGAATGTTCTCCCTTTCCTTAATCCCTATTGGTCGCCATTTGGTGCGGTGCTCCTCCCCAGCTTCCCTGTTGGTTTCCCTAGTCCCTTGACCCACCTCTGCACCAAATGCCTGTACACCCATTGGACTCTGGACTCTGCTTCTCCCCTGCTATCCCAGATTTAAACCTGGACCCTCAGCTGTTTTTTGTTCTTTGTCCCGAGACCCCTTCAGTGCATGGGGAATAAACTGCCGCTGGAAATCTAGACAAAGAACCCTTCCCACTTTCATCATCGACGCAACAGCAGCGCGTGTGAGTGCAGCAAGTGTGCGCTTGCCTGTTGTTGTGTGAGGGTTCTGGCTTACCTGACGCAGCTCCTTCCACAGAGACGCTTCTCAGGAAGGTGGCGGCACTTGACCATCTTCACCCGTTTCATTCTTTTGGCATGGAAGTGATTTCTCGAATGGACTTTGGCAGTCCATCTCTTGAATGGACTTCCTATAAATTTGACAGAAAAACCTAATTAGTGGATAATTTTGAGTATTGACGTATTATTAAACCAATGAAAGGGGTAGATACGCTTTTGGGAGCACACATTTTAAGACAAAGAACCTTGGGAATCGTTCTTTTTGGTTTACGGCTTCGAAGCAGTAACAAAGGTGCTGGCCAGGCCAGCCCCGCTCCACGGTGGCCTACGCGGCCGGCTGGGGGAAAGGAGGGCTGCGGCTGCTGCTCTACCCCGCTGCTGGCCCAGGCCGAGCCACGATCTGTTAGGCTCTGAGAGCAGCTGTGGGCCGAGCAAAGCCCTCTCTGCCCTGGCCCGGGGCAGAGCAGGCTGCCAAGCCTCGCGATTCTCAGGCAGGGGGAGGGAAAGACATTAGCCCTCTAGCAGGGCCTGAAATCTATTACTGTAACGATTTAGTCAGCGCTGAAAAGGCTGTATGGCCCTCTGCAAGCCTTAGGTGAAATATTAACTCTTTCAGTGCACAGAGAAGACTTGCATGGCCTTAAATCTTTAATTGAGTAAGAGAAACAAGAAAAGACATGCAGAGAATCAACATAAATACACATAGAGAAGCGACGTAGAAGTACGAAAGTCAGTAAGGAAAAAATTAAGTCTAAGATGAGACACAAATAAGGAAATGCCTTATTTTTAGGCTGAAATTCTCTTAAGCCATAGTAATTGACTATGATATATTGAATATCCCTTTAAATCATGGAAAGAAGTATAGAGAGATGAACGTTCAAATAGTAGACCTGAACAAAGGCATCTGTGCAGAACAAGTAAAAGTAGCTGTGATTTTATGAAAAGCTTAAACAGAAAGAAGAGTGATAAAGACTCTTTTGCCGCAAGAGAAAAAAAAAGGAATCTCTATTCCCGAAGATGAAAATAATCTTAAAGATAGATAAAAGAGGACCTTTATATTTTAAACAGGTCCTTAAAATAATACCCCATAAGCTGAAATAGCCCATAAACACAGCTATAGGAAACTGTAAAAGATGAGAGGAACTTCACAAATGCAGATTCCTGAGTATCTGCTGTTTGTAGAAATTAAAGCCACAAGAGAACTGTTTTCTTGTAGAGAATTCTCCATAGCAAAAAAAGTGTAGAGGGAGAAGAAGTGTCCTGAAAGTTTTGTTCTGATTCTTATTATTATTCTTTTAGTTTTGTTAATAAAATTTTCTTTATACCTTTCAAAGTTTAAGCCTACTTTGCTTTTTTCCTAATCCTATCTCACAGCAAAAAATAGACCCACAACATAAATTTAGTGCTTTAGCCAGGAAATCTCAATTTGACAAATCTAAATCACTGCACAAAATTAAGTGTTTCTACCCAATTTCAAACTGAAACTGCCACAGAAAGACATTAGACATAGTTTATAAAAATTTTAAAAGATCTTCTCTACCAGAAAAGGGCTGGAAAACATCTGTCAGCAGGATGTTTGCTGCACATATTAACTTCACTCCAAAAATTTCTGAGCAAGTTTCCACATTCCACACCAACAGTTCCATGCTTTTGCAAAGCAACAAAAAAGTGCAGACTGAAAATCAGCTCCATGAAAACTATTTCCAGCTGGATGTCCCCACACATGAGCATGCCAAGACCTGGCACAGCTGGCAGGTTGCAATTAACATGTACCATGATTGTAATTAGATTAAAATCAACATGAAGGGGAATTCAATTCAGCTGCACATAGTTGAATCCTTAGCAAAGTGCTTGATCACATACTCCACACCGAGGAAGAGCACAGTGCAGTCTTGAGAAAAGAGAAGTCAGACCCTTAGTTTGAAGATATGTATAAAATTAAGATGCCAGAAAAGATACTCTTCCCTTGTTTTCCCCTCTTTCCTTCTCATCATTTTTTTCTTTTTTTTCCTGTTGTTTTGCCTTTACCGTTCTAATTCGTGGCATTCTGCAGAAGACAAAAGCCCAGAAGAACTCAGTATGCTGGCACCACGCCTAGAAAAGCGACATATTGCACATATATTTTTCATACGTTTTCAAAAATATCCATGCAATGGTTTTGTGCATGAATTACTGTGCGTGTTTGGCAGAGCAACATCCCTGCCTTCATCCTGGGCAACCACACAGGGACATTCTGCCTTCAGCTCCTGCTGAAGCTTCCCACAGAAAGAGACTCCTACAGAAAAGCATCCCTTCCTTGGAGCAGCTCCGAACTATTCTGGTAACTGTCAGCAAGTGCTTGGAAAGAAGCTGTGGGAATGTGCTACTTTATAATAGACTAGGGCCTGATACGCAGCAAAAAGCAAGTAGAGATATCAGGGCATGGTTCAAATCACAGGCAGCGCACCAAACAATACATTCCATGGATTCAGAGTTCCTCATCTGAGAATTATCTTATTTGATGCTTATTCCTAATCTGCCTTGAATGATTAGTAATCATTCTTCTTCTAGCATGAAGATTCTTCTCAGACAATAGCTGCATCTAATCTCTATCCCCCAAACAAAAGATTTTTAAACAAATGAAGTAAAATCCGCTTGGATTTGAACATGAATTCATTTTACAATGCACCTGTGGAATTTTTCTTCACAGCTCATTTGTCCTACCTGCACTTCTGTTTTCTGAACACCTGTCAGGCTGAATCCAACAATGCTGCATTCTTGGGCAGCTTCCATGAGCTTTTTCAAGTGCAGCACTGACACATCTCTGTATCTCCATAGGCTCCCCCTTGGAGCTGCCCAAGCTGGGCTGGCTCCCTGCATACCCACTGAACCTTCTTCATGCAAATGCTTGGCTGAGGACTCATGGGAAGGTGTGAAACACTCATTATTTCCACACAGCAATTCAGAACTCACATTTTATACCTGCAATTTTGATGTAATGAGTACAAAAAGTAAAGTCCAGCAGTGAGTGCGGACATTTAGGAATTTCTAAGACTCAAATTTCTGTTCTTTGAAAGTCTGAAAACACATTCTCCTGTAAAAGGCTCTCTATATTTTCTTTGTTCAGTCCTTCAATTCACACTTCAGATGCTAAAGGTCTACATTTAACCCTCTATATTTTATTTAAGAGCCAAGATTGATATTATTTCGGCTATTTCACCCAACGGTGGAACTGAAAGCTACTATAAGGTACAGGAGAAAACAGTACTGTAGCACAGTCCATGAAAACATAATGAAGCACAGTCCATGAAGACATAATTTTATCCATGTAATGCCAATGGCATTTCCTCCAGAATCCAGGATTTTTATCCATAAATGCATACATTTGAAAATTCTTGTATTAAACTATTAAGAACTGGGGCAGTTTTCTTTCTGAACTTTAGCTTGAGGAATCACTGAGTTGCAGTTCAACTGCTGTGAAATACCTGTAGATGGAAGAATGGCAGATCTAAAAATACTGCTCTTGTCTCCTCAGATATCCAATACAGCATTTTGATTTCTAACCATTGAAATTAATCTTCAAAATCAGCCTAAAAGCCTGTATTTCCAGTGTTCTGTGAACATGCAAACTCCTTTCCATTGATGGCATATACCTCTACCAGGGTTGGACAGGTTTGGATCAGACAGAAGAGCCCCGGCAGATACATCCTGAAGTCAAGAGAAGCAACTTACAGCAAAGGTAGTGGCTCTTTCCCATGTTTATGTTTGCTCATACTGAACTTCATCAACCATTTTATTGTCCAGCCACTCAGTTTTCCACATACACTGAATAACTTAAGCCTCAGCAGGAAAATAAAAAAAGAATAAAGAATAATGCGTCTTTTTCTCAGAGAAGTTGTCCTAAGTGCACGTGGGAATGATGGACAGCATACAGACTAAGCTATTCCTGGTGCATCCAGCAGCAAGGTCAGAGTGCTGAGGAACCAGGCCCCAGCAGGAAATGCTGCTCTTTGAGTTTTATTCCCTGGGACATCATAGTTAATCTATCAATTACATCTTCATGTACTTATTTACCATGAACCCTTTTTATTTCTTTATTTAACTTTCTGTATGCTGATGTTTCCATAGCTACTAAAGGTCAATGTTAATTTTAAAAGCAATATTGAATGAAAACAGTCAAGTGAAATAAAGGAAGGCACTATGTCACCTGTACAGCTCTGGATTTTAAACTGTTGGAAATAAAACAATATATTCTTTCCCCACTAAACTAGCACCCTTGGGTTCAGTAGAAATAACTATAGAGATCACTCTTTTTTATTGTTCTTTTTGCTTTCTTTTTGCAGCACTGACAAGGCCAGGAAAGTGCTTAATAATGAAAAATACAAATTAATGTTAACGCCACTTTTTTTTTCCCATCTGTCACACACCTCTTTTAAAATGAGCCTGCATTGCAGAGTTTGCAGGGTCTGTTTCAGCAGCATCACGCAGGTCTCTGAACACCCTGCCTTCCAGGAAATGCTATATTTTTTTCTGAGTTGGCATGAAGTAGTTAGAATCCACCACACAGCAAAAAGAAGGAAAATAGTGTCGACCTAACAAAACAAAATAGATCACAGCTTGTGTATAGAGAAGAGTAACTCAACATGGCAAAGAGCTGAAAGACAGATTTCAGGTCTGTGTATATATATTTATATATCTGGGCTTACCCCTGCTCATAACTGTAGTGAAATAACTGCTGGCATGGGCCAGCAGAATCCAAACCAGCCAAATCAGTTATTACTAAGTGAGACAAGAGGCAATCTTTGGTGAGCTCTGAGAAACAGCAGTGGAACCACTGAGCAAGTGATGGGCAGAGAACCAGTCTGCCCTTCCCACTGCATTCTTTGTTTTGTTATTTGGGGTTTTTTACAGCTAGAGATGAGTGAAAACCATCTTTGCTTAGGATTTGCTGTGAGCACCATCTGGCCATACAGCTTTTTACGTGTAATTATCAATAAGTATCCTAGATACATTTTATTCTCATCCGGGTTCCACACCATAAATTTAAAGGATCAGTGCTAGAATCACTGATCAAATGGATGTTCATCCCTATAGATTCAGTATTTCTTTTTATTTTCTAGCACAGATGTTGCTAATCATGTCCATTTGGGTAACTCACAATTAAAAAAAAGTGGTCTCAAAGAAGAAACCACAGACTTGGAAAATCTAAAGGAAATAAGGCAAAAACTGTAAAATGCCTTGTAGCTGACAGGTTATTATCATTATTAATGGAAAAATAGGGGAAAAGACTACATCCTGTATCATCCCAGACTATATCTCTATTAGGCATCTGCTATAGGTCTTAAAGATTTAGGACATGACACAGGAAGACTGAGAGGCATATTGTTCAGAAAAATGTGACAAAAATTAGTGTCTCCACAGCAACTTCCTCAGTTCCTCAAGGCTGTGATAGCACATCCACCTCTGGAAACATGACAGATCGCAACAGGGCAAGGTCACTAAAAACATGGGCAGAGTTCAGAAACAGACCTTATAAGAGTGCTATAAAATATTTCTCACAGGTTGGAAATATATTCCTTATTCCCAGGGGGATTTGTATTTCTTACCAGTGTCCCAGTATCCAAAGCACCACTCACTCTAGTGCAGCCAGAGTTAACACCCTGCTTTTATCTGAGCACACCTTGATAGAAAAGCTGACTGGATCCAAGTAAAATCCGTTCCATTGCTGTGGAATGCAAAAAGATAAAATAACATCCTCAAAGGGCACCTTAGTACTTTTGCTGACTTCCCTGGGGTTTGCCTGACAGAGTAGACACTCTCAGTGAATACAGCCCAAGTTTTCCTTTCTTGCCTCCATGAACTCTTCTGTGGAGAGCAGATCCCAGGTGCCTCCCGTGTGTGTGTGCACCATGGAGGGTCAGTGGGGCCATTGCAGTACCAACACCCGCTGGGGGCCCCAGGCATCCCTCAGGTTCTCAAAAAGCCACTGCTGACACCTCCCAACCCCTAGTTTGCAGGTGCAAAATGCAGAAAAATTAAAACAAGTACAGGAAGAAGTCACAGCAACATCTTGGCCCCAGACTGAGCAGCAATTCGTTCATACTGGTAGCAGTGGTAGGTTAATGCTTATGATAGAACCGTGGTATAATTCACCTCAATTCTAACACCTTCATCACAAACACCTGTTGCGCTTCAGTCTGAGTAACTCAATTTCTCCATCACAGGGAACACTGACTGAAATCCTCTGGGTACTGCGTCCTTCCACCAGGTGCTCAAAATGCACCCTTGTGCCAGTGACATCTTCAGAGAAAGGATGAGTTAGTTCTGAAAAAAGTATTTCTCTCTTCACCTCCTGAAGGACACCTTATGAAGGTGAAACAGACGATGACTGAGTGGGGAAAAAAAGCACCCTTTTATCAACAAGAGCAGAGGATCTGGTAAAGCTCAGTTTGATAGTGTCAGTGATAGGTCTTTGCTCCCCAGAAATTTTGCAATATCTTTTTTATATCTGCTAATATAATAATTTAATTATAATAATCTGCTAATATATCTGCTAATTTAATATCTGCTAATTTTCATGGTATATTAACAACCACTTTCATATTAGGCTGATTACCAAGGCTTGTTATTGTCCTGTGGTTTACACAATGTATGTTTATATATAAACAGATAAAAGGAGCTGCCACATTTTGGAGTAAACTGGTTGGATGATCTTAATTTTTTTTTGTTTCTTTTTCTTTAAGGAAGAACATATGGCACTAACAAAATAAGTGCACCATTAAAAATTCCTATGTATAGTAAAAGCAGTGATTTTAACTAATTCTGACAATACAAAATCCTGTTTGAGCACATATAGCCATAAATGCCCATTTCAAACATTGAGTTGTTCCAAAAGTAAATAAAGCACATCTCATTCTCTTCTCATGGTAATTTTCACAGATATAATTCTCGTTACTTAGCTGAATTCACTCTGGTTTAGAGTGATGTGAGTGAGAATTTAGGTCCATTATTCTTCCAAGACAAATCTCCTGACTGGGTGCCACTCTACAGTTATTGTTCACACTGAATACTCTCTGTTAGTAACTTCAGTGGCTTGAATGCAATGGATTCATATTTCAAGCTTAAGATTCAGGTCCTAAACAAAAGCTTTTCAATTTCAAAACCAGCAACTGAATGCTAGGACAAACATGCTTTAAGGTGGCCACCAAAGTAGCTGGGATGGAAAATACCTTAGCCCAGGTAGCTTATACAGAAAGCATAAGCCTGAGACCATGGGAGGTGGGATACTGAAAGGATGCTAATGGGATCATTCCAAAATAAGCTAATTTTGGATAATAACTAACCATGTTTCTGGTTCTAGTTCTCCGTTGGTTCGGGACCTTTGACATCTGAGGTCATGTCCCTGTCCCGGGTCCGAGATTGGACCCCTGCCCTCAGGTAACCCTATGTGCTGTTAAATTGGCCCCGCTCCTGCCTCTTTGGATGCTGCCCCTCGGACCATGCAGCCCCTGTGTTTGTTATTTTACCATCATTAAAGTTCTATTTTTGGGCACTCCATCGTTCCCGTCCCTGTATATTTATTTTGCCACGCTCCTCCCGGCCAGACCGGACTCGAGATCGCAGTGCAGGACTGTGATACTTTAACAGATGCAAGATATATTACTTATTCTCTTACATTAGTTTGTGTAAATGTAAATTACATCTAAGGGACCAACACAGCTCTTCAAAATGATCATCTTCTTGGTCATGCAGGACTTGTAAAGCTCCCTGTGGGCTATGATGAAGTAGTTCTGCATTTCCAGGTCACTTTGAGACCTTTCTCAAATGCTGGCATTGGTAGTTATAGGACTGAATCAAATGCAGGAACAGAAGTATCAAGCAGACCTCTTAGCTCCTGACACCACAAGGAATTATCAGAGAAAAACAAAACACTAGAAAAAATAGCTGCATTGGTGTGGGGTTTAAGACATACAGCACACTACAAAAGTCTACATTTCCGCACTGAAATGGAAAGTTCTTTAAATCATGCTTTTGTATTCTGCAGAAAAAAACCTAGGAAAACAAAAAGCTGATTATGCCTCTGTCATCTACAGTCAAGAAGCCAGTCCTCTGTGCTAAGAGATGCCAGCTGCTCTAGATGTTTTGAACAAGAGCTTCCTGAGAAGCAGAGGAAATGAGACAGGCCCTGCCTGCAAGGGGAAATGCAGAGCTTTTAGTCTCAGCCTCTGTTGCTAAGAGGAACAAATGTTTCTGTCCATAATGCCAAGTATAAAAAAAAAGTTTGAAAAAATACAAAGCACTAGAATATCCTATTTAAACAGTTTAAATGAATATTTGTATTAGTTCTATATTTGCCTTTCAAATTTTCAGTTGTTTTGAATTGACAATTAAAAATGCATCAGGAAGTACCTGATACCTGATAATGTACCTTACTGATGGCTCCTGGCCAGGGGAGCTGCTGCTGTTGCTCTTTGTTAGGATTTGCATTGTCAGGTGAGTCTAGAGCTCTGAAATCAGCCAAGACATGACAGATTCCTCCACACAGGTAATTATGAAGACAGGAACCACACACAAATTGGGGGCTGGTGCATTACTGCATTTCCCTTCCTCCTCTGGAAAATTTCTTTTAGGGAAGGCTCACGCAGCTTTCATTTTTCTGCTTCTCATCTTTTGTGGGCAGAAACCCAGACAAGGTTTTGTGCAGGAGGAAACTGCACTGAGATGTATCACACTTGATTTGTTGATGCTGTCATGGAGTTAAATACCCATTTGCTGTTGTTTTCATCTGATTTGTTTGTCAAAAAAATGAAGGGCTATCGTTCTTCTAAAAGAATCATCAATTTAATAGGACACAGTGGTGTAATTAGACTTTCTCTCTTTTTTGAAAAAAAAGCAGTAGCTATGCCTGCATTTACTCACACAGAATTTCAATGATTCAAACCCTTTTTTCACACACTCAGCATCCAGTGAAGTCCTCAAGGGCAGGTCTGTGTTCCAAGGACAAACGGTAGTAACCCAGAATTTCTAATTTGGAGGTTTCTGCTTTTCTTTATGCTTCCTATCTCCTAAAAGAGGAAGCAAAACCCACAAGACTGAAAGAAGGCAATAGCGAGGAGTCACACAAATGACCCTTAAGTCCCTTGGTTTAGTTTCTTATGTAAATAAATGTAAGGCTTTTCTGGTTTGTATTCTGTCAGTCCCCTAGTGCCCACCAATACACTGGCTGCAGCGAAACTCTCCTTTCCCATGATTCATTTCCATCACAGTTACACGTTAGGCCTCTGATCCTGTCTTCAGCATCACCAGGAGCACGTTCTCTGTTTCCTTCAGGTGAGGGGTCCTACAGGGCAAGGGGCACAACATAAATTTATAATTTCAGTGCGTATCTGTGTGTACAGCAGTATCTGTGTGTATCTATCTTTCCCTGTAATTCCTTCTCCCCTCAGCCCACTGCATTTCTAGCTGAAGAACAAAGGGTTAGAGTACTAAGCTTCTGCTCCTGTGAGCTAAATGTGTTTTGGCTGTGAACCCCAAGCTGACATTTCCCTATGTCACACAAATGCTGTGTATCTGTCAGGATGGGCACCAGATTGTATTTTGATAGCTACCACGTCAGCGGAATACTCTCAGCCAAAAATATGGATGTCTGGCAGCTTGCTTCTCCTGTGTCCGGTTGACAAAAACACCACTTTTCATTTATCCCCAGATCTCAAACTTCAGTAATGTATTTCAAAAGCAGAAATACCAGGTTTTTGTAGTGATTGAACCAGCACATGAGCAGTTTGCTGGACTCTGAAGCAGGCCCAGAGAGAGAGCCATTAAACCAGAATGACTGAACAGGACTGGGACTACTCTATCTGATGAGAATCTCTCAGGCTGGCTATTTCTTCGTGTTGAGTTGGGTGCAGGCTAATTTAAGGTATTCTCTTAATCTGTTTAATTTAAGTCATTAATCCAATAAATGGATTTCAGAGGCACGTGAAAATAGGCTACAATTACTATCAAATTACTCAAGAGCAAAATTAGGCCAAAGGAAACACAACTTTTTATTGCAAAAGGCTCTTAAAATTTCTCACAGAGCAGTAACTGTAAAAGTAAATCACAAGGGCTGGGAAGTTGCTGGTTAGAAGATCTAGAACAAAACCTAAAATATTACACTGAAACCTTGAGGTGATGCTGTTTTCCCTGTTAAAAGTCCCCTGGTGATGGAAGAATAGTGACTCTTCCTGTCATTTGTCACCATGTCAATAAGGTAATGGCAGCCTCTTGTTCCTTGTTATAACTATATGCCAAAGATTTACCATGAGTCATTAGTTCTGAAGGTGATCAATTAAAAAAAAAAAAAACACACCAAAACCAAACGAAAAGAAAAAAAGTAAAAAGCCTCTAGCTTACATTTGCGTTCAGCATTCATTCAGCCTTCATTCAGCCTCAGTGCCCCTGGTACCCTGAGTAAGGCTGCTCCCTGTTAGTGCCTGATATCTCAATTATAGAAAGGTTTATGTTGAGGTACATAAAAAAAAAAAAGAAAACCAAAGTGCTTTACTAAAGTGGATGCCCTTTCATTACTTCTGATTGCTATTTGGCTGAGATTTTAAATGATTTAGGAGAAGAAAAGCCATGTCAGGTAGAAGCTAATTTTTTTAAATACCAAAAATAACACTTTCTCAGTTTTCCTAGCCTGAGAAATTATTTACACTAAAATAAATTGAAACAGAAGAGCTGATATAATTTTAGGTACTCCTGCTCCTGTCTGAAAGTTCAAGAAGTCAAAGCCATCAGGGACCCAGGAATATGAATCCACATTTTTACGAAGCTCAGTGCATGTTTCATAGAATTATTGAACTAAACATACAGATAAAGGGGGCTTTAGTTACAAAGGAGAACGGGACATGAAGCAATAGTATGGTACTAACCCAAAGCAAGCCCATGTCCCCAATAATGTCGCACATTAATTACTATGAAAAATGCCTTTTCCTGCAGCAGAGGACAGCAGCCTTTGGCCTGCTTGTTCCAGCAGCAGCTCCTGTGCCAGGGCTGCCCTGCGTGATTGCAGACTGGCAGCAGGGCTGGACAGGCACAGTGGCTCCTGATTAATACATAGACTCTGCTGGAAAGCAAAACGATCCAGGGGGACTTAGGGCAGCAGGATCTCTTAAAAGGGAATTTTCTGGCCATTATACCTCACGTGAAGCTAACCTCACATGGAGCAGGTGGTGCCCTGACAAGCTGACACCTTTTCCCTCCTGTGAGCTATCCCTGCAGGTCTCCTCCAGCTGAACACGTGAAATGCGGAGCCCTTCCTCTGCAGGTCACAGATTCGGCCAAACCCATTTCACACCTCTCACCCTGCCCAGGCAGGCGGCAATCCCCAAGCAAAAAAAGCCACCCAGTGCTGACTCATAGCAGCCAACGTAACCAGATAAAAAAGCCAACAAGCTAAAGCCGTATAACCTCGTGTCAGCTTAGTGCTGGTAAGGCAGATCAACCTCCTCTTGATCCAGGATCCCTAATCCAAGCCAGCAAGCACAGATGTCATCTAATACGTCAGTGAATCAGACTTTGCAGTTCCTTCTCCGGGAGGCTGACACATGGCACCCCAGGGAAGAGTCTAAAAGAAGTAGCTGTAAACTTTAATACACTGCCACATTAAGTGGCATCTGTGCTCCCTGGCTGGGCTCATTTATTTATTTATTTATTATGCCACTCTAATGTCTGCAGAACTCCGTGTTCAAGGAAATTCTTTTCTTTTAAATTAATTGAACCTAAATAGCACAGCTGCAATTGAAACCAGCAAAATCTGGATAATTTCAATACTAAAGCTGCCATTTGTTTGTATTCCTACAACTCGGTTTTCTGTTACTTGTTTAACTCAGAAAATCTTGCACTCACTTTTTCACAGAGTATTTTATTTGCATTTTCTGGTTTTGATTGCTTTGTGTCATGGATGCAGCACAGTTTAAAACAGAATTTCAAGAGCTGTCTGTAGTCAAGAATAATGGATCATTCTCAAATTTAGCAGAGCACAGTTAGAGCCATAACTGCTACCACTACTACATTTTTTCTGCTCTCAATGATGCATCATTAAAGCAGAATGTGTTTCCAACCCTTTAAAAGCAGAATTTAAAACTTGGCCAAGGCCCCCTCGGGAGTTGCAGCTCTGGAGAGGCAATATATCTTGTACTGTCCCATTGATCATTGTGATCTGCAGTGGAATTTCACACAGGTGATGTGCACGAAGATCATGGCAATGTTGCAGAGACTTTTGCTCTTATTCCTCTCAGGCAACGCCTCAAAGTCATTCTCTCCCACCCCTGTAAACTGATCAATACTGGAGCATTTCTTTGTCACCTGCTATGAAGTATCTTTGTGCCAGCAGTGACTCCAGTGGTACTTCATAACTCCACATCCAAACTCACAGTGATTCTGTGTCTCTTGACACGTCTTGTACAAACCTGTGTTCCCAAAGATATGAAGTGACACTGCTCCCTGAACTGCTGCTTTGTGAAAGGACGGCTGGCCTGAAGATTACAACATCAATTATTTGTATAGCACCAATAGTATTTCTGAATTCCCTCTAGTACTCTGTGAACAGCGGCAATAACAGTGCCATGTGGGTTTTTTAAAATTTTTTACTTCCTTGTTATCTTCCTCCATTATTAAACTACAAGACAGCAATCAGAACAAAAACCCATCATCTCTGGCTGTGCCATGAGAAGAGAGCAGGGGAAGAGCAATTCCACTTTACTGAGACACCTTTCATCAAAGCCTGACCCAGTGCACCCAATGCACCCATACTTCACTTACATTTTACAGGACATTGTACATTTCAGCACATGTTACATTCCAGTGATGTGTGTGTATACACAGGTGAAAGAGGAGCCTTGAGGTTGATAATAAAGACAAAAAGAGACAAAGATAGCATTTCCATGGGGTTCAACTTTCCAAAAATATTTATGAGACAGTCACTAGTTGGCATTTTTTTAGCTAAAAAACCATAAAAGATAAATTATACAATGTTATCTGCAAACTGAAAGTTAACCCACCAAGATTAAATAATTCATCCAAGTCACATAAAGGAAACTGTAGCAAAAGCAAGAAGTGACTTTTGATATCAATCTGATGACCAAAAGGTCATTTTTACACCTTGGATCCAGAAAGATTTACCAAAACAGGCAGGATTGAGAATGGGAAAAAAAAGGAATTACTTTATTTCATATGCTGTAAGAGGTAACATTAGCCCTGCCATTGCTCTGTATTAAGTGATCATTAAGTGAATAGCTGGAGATATTTTCAATCTGATAGTAATGCAAAATGTAATATCATTCATAATCTGAGCTATGAGGAACACCACAAACGTAAAAAAAAAAAAAAAAATCCATCTTCAGTTAATGATAGCTTATAAATTTCATAATATAAACTGATTTTTTTTTCATGGAAAAGTATACATGAAGTTGAGGAACGTTGTTTAGATTATGTTTTCAGCACTGGGGAGCAGAGAGATTTGCAGAGGAAGCTCTGCAAGAGCTTGTCAGACTAATGTGAAACACAAAAGAATAGCAAGTACCATGGGTTTACTTTCCTGGTGTTTTCTCACATTAATTAGACTTAAATCATGTAAATTATTCAGCACTTCTTCAGTAATATGTTGTCCTGAAGAAAGTGGCTCTGAAATTAAGTGAGAACACCAGCCATTGCAAACAATTAATACAAACTGTGCATGGCCATGAAAGGTGCTGCTGTTTCCTTGGGGGCAGTGTGGTGAGTGGTTCTCTGATATGGTAACACAGACAGCAGCAAAAACAAGTGCCAAAATAATCTGCTTAGTAAAACCTTTCCAGGAAATCTAAAT
>WAAG01064820.1:11758-25389 GCA_013390105.1 Tichodroma muraria | reverse complement strand
CAGCCAGTCTAAATGTCAGTCTCATTCCACTGCTACCTGTGCTGCCTTTCCTCCCCACTAATCCTATCCATGTAATCATCTGTACACCTTTATTCTGAGCTAATTTTCTGTCACTTTAGTGAGCTTAATTAGCCACTCCAGGAATCATTATGATGCATTGGAAGTGGCAGGCATATACTGCCTTGAGTGAGACTGTACCTTTGATTTGCAACTGAATTTTTGACCAGTTCTCACAGAACTTCTTTAGTAAATATCCTATTCCTTCCAAACTGCACAGCTTTCAACTTCCTGGTCTTGTTATGTTGTTCGAAACACTTATTCAACTGTCATATTCTCTTCCATTGAATTTCACAATAGAAGAAATGGAAATAAAAAATGAAAACAAGGAGAAAGAAATATATTTTCTCTCTTTCCCCCTCCAGAAACATCAGATTGTGTACATATATTTAAAAAATATTCCTTTTCCGCTTTTTGTGTCATGTTTTGATTTTAGCTCTGCTAAACTCACTGGTCCTTTTTCAAATCAAACTCAATTTAAAAGTGCATGCACTTTATACTAATGCTGTGAAATTATGCAGATGCAGAAAAAAAATATATGCTCTTTAAACTTCCAGAACAGCTTATGTCACTCTGAACATATCCTGCTAATTTAATACCAAAAAATATATCTAAAGTATTAACTTTGCTGAAGGAAATGACTAAACAGATTTGAAGTAATGGCCACCCCAATTTATGACAATACTATACATACCCAAGGCACTACTGTTGTTACAAAACATTCCATTTTGGCATAGCCAGATTGGAGAAATTAGGCAGAACTCTGGACAGGCTTCTTTAGGAAAATAAGCCTAACTACCCTAATATCACAGTTTCAGTTTATACAGTGGCAACATTTTCCTAAAAGATCTCTATTACAGTTGGCTTATCATGGCAGAAATGTTGTCAATAGCTTTGACAGACAGGAATTTTGCAATGAGGTCATAGGCTTAGTTTGGATCTTCCCTTGCCTGATTAGACAGTGAGTATTTTACCACAATTGGCTCTAGTCACTGATGGATTTTCATTCCCAAATACCTGTCATCGCTGTCACTGATGCATTCAGGAAGAGCAAGACTACAGCCAAACAGCATGATGTGTTGATAGCAGTTGAGACGATTGAGGTAACTGAAGAACTTCAGGAACTTTTCCATTTCAATACTTTTGACAATGGAAAGAACTGAAGTTACAGTGGTGTAGTTATATGGCAGCATTTGGCACTGGCTGTTGGTGATACTTCTGCAGGCATCTGTGAAATCAAAATAATATATTTAGAAAAATAGTATTACCACTGAATAGCTGGTTCAGAGCATGTATTGAATTGACTGGTCAGTATATATAATATATAAACAATGCTGGTATCTCACAGGTAAGATTACATTCCATAATGCTATCATAATACTGTCAAAAAATAAAAAAATCAGAGAAGCTTAGCTTGGAAAACCAAACAAGCTTTTAGCTATTTTCACAATCCTCTGACTTCGTACAAAACTGGAATAGAAATAAAACCGATTTCTTTTTGACACAGCCTGGATACAACAAAATTCAGTTGAAGCTGAGAATGGAAATCACACAGAAAAAAATGGGTTCTGGAGTTTCTCTGACTTAGTGTTCCCATAAAGTTTCTCTTTTTGCTACCATTCTACTTTCACAAGTAGAAATTTCACCAAGTGAAATTTCATCAAAATTATTCATGAGATCTTCAGGTATCTCCTGAGGCACAACTGCAACACAGTCCCTGCCATGGCATGTGGCAAGAAGCACTGACATTTTCAGCTGAGATCACGTGCATGGACTGCTTTAGACATCTGGAAATTCACACAGTCCTGACAGAGAAGGGTACAGTTCCTTGGAGCTATATGATCTTTTTGTGGTACTCACTGGACAGCACAGCAATAAATTCATGGGTAAGAAGAATGAATTTTTTGGCAATTATATAATAATTTTTAAAACAAAAAAGAGACTAAACCCAGGACCAGTCCTTGCAACATAACAATTACACAGAGAAGAGTGTGAATAGTCTCACTCCATCAGTCTCATAGGCTCCCTTCAGGTACTGTAAGGCTACAACTATGGGGAATATAAACTAGTTTTGGCAATACCTACGGGAAGGTAAGAGCAGGCAATGGGAATAACAGCACGTGAAAACACTTGATCAGAACAGCATGGTCCCTAATTATATGGGTCATTTCTGACACTCAGAATTAAGAGTTTTCTGGTTATTACCAGCAACTACCAAATGGATTGAACTGTTAAAAAAGTGCTTTCTTCTACTACAACAATTGCAGTGCAAGTCTACAGATTCATATTCAGTCCTGCTGAAACTAACTTAAACTGCACATTTTCCCTTTCCTACTCTCCTCTTCAGATTGTTCCTACGGACTGCATCTGCAGAAAATACACTGAACTGACTGGATATGTCAAATACACTGAGCAGGCTGAGCTGNTGACTGGATATGTCAAATACACTGATCAGGCTGAGCTGACTGGAAATACCACCTCCCCCAAAAGACAAAGTTATGGCAGCCCCAAAAAAAGCAACTAGAACTGCAGCTAAGCTTAATCGCTCTTTTTAGTTTTAAAAAACTGAGTCGTGCCTGTAATGATAAGGCCATAGTTCCTCACCCAGAAGTGATTGCTGCTTCCAGATTTACGAGGCCTTGCAATGAACTAGCTCTGCACATTAGCCTGCCTGCCTTCTCTCTCTTCTCTTGAACCACAATGTAATTTTTTGGTGGGCACAGGGTGAAAGGAGAGAAAGAGGGAAAAAAAAAAAAAAAAGTTTCACTTGGATCAAATAATTGGGTTGAATAGCTTTTTGGCTATCCAAAAAAGTAATTTTTTTCCAGGACAGGAGAAGGGGTGGGGGGCAGTGCAGTTGCAGGAACCAGAGGGTAAGATCAGAGCTGTTCACAGCAGCTGAAGCAGGGATATTACACAAAGTGTCATTACTGCCCAGCAACATAAAGCCCTTTGAAAGCATTAAGAATACTTGAATTGCACCATCGAAGTCAATTCCTGTCTAATGAGAAATAAAAGAACATCTTTCCCCAAAAAAATTAATTAATAAATTTAGTGTAACTGTTCATTCTTAATGCACCCATTTTCTCATTTGTACTAAAAAATCACATCTGGAATAATAATCCTTCAGGCATCTAAAATGTAATGCAGTTAAATGATGTCTCAGTTAAAGTAAACCTGCCTAGCTAGGCTGTTTTTAACAGGACTTTCATAGAAGATACGCAAAACGCGTCTTTGTCTCAGGCATGAAAAGCATAACATAGTATGTGAGAAGAGTATGTGGCCTGAAGAGAACAGTAGGCGGCCTGATTTTCATATCCCAAGTCAAAATTGCTCAAGTTTCTATTAGAAAATGATCTTTTTAATCAGAGGAACTTTAAAGTAGCTTTCAGAAAATGGAACTGTGTTCAATTTGCAGCACCCACTTCATTATAGAACTTAGCTTAGCAAGCCCTCAGCACTAATTGCACAGTTGCAGTCCATAATTTCACTGGTAAAACCTCCGTATATCCAAGAGAAAATGACAATATTCAGCCGGCTCTTCCATAACAAAAGTTCTACCAATGAGGAACTAAATCCTACCTTTAATCCTAAAATATCTTGAAAATTTCTAAGAATCCCACTAAAAGAAGCAAAACAAAAGTGAACTCATCCAGTCTAACTTGCCTGTTGGCAGTATTTTGCAGGTTTCTAGATAGGGGAATGACCTACAGCACATCAGTTTTTTATCAATTCCAAGTTGTCATGTTCCCCTGACCTTAAAAAATGTTGTCACTCTCCTTGATTTCACAATTTCCTGTGTGAGACATATGAACCTATGTCGGAGGGGGCTGACAGTGGGTCTGTGAGCCAGCTGAAGGAGTTGACAGAAGGAAGAGAAGACAAGGGTGTTGAAGACAAGGCATGGAAACTAAGGAAGCAGAGAAAAAAGGAACACCTGTGAGAAGAAGACAGGACGTTTATCTGTGATTGAGAAGTCCTGTGAACGCCCTCCCAGAGCAGTGATTGCACCAAAGAACACATGGGACTGATTTGCTGTAAACAATGAGGGTAGAGCACGTTTGGGGGAAGGATGTATAAAAAGAGATACACGGGCACAATAAAGAGAATAGTAAAAAGTCTTCTTGAAGTCAGATAGGTTGCTCTTTGTGTTCCATGTCCATCCTGACTGCAACAAACCTATCCAATGCTTTTTTTAGCTCCTCTGTCCTGTTGATAAGTATCTGCTTTGTCGTGGACTTTTGCTCCACATGAAACGACTACCGCATTCCCACACAGCATCTGGTTTTTCCAGCAAAACCTTTCTCCAAAACTCATTACGGTCTTCAAAAATTTTGATTTATTATTACTTCTTTTCATTTACTATGACATCTTGGTATGTTTTTCATTTCAATTAAAACAGAAGATGGACAGATTTTCTTGGCTTTTCTCCAGCTATGAATTTTCCCATGTACAGTCCACTTGGGACTGAATATCTCATACAGCATCTCAGATGTTTCCTCCATAATTTTCTTAGGATCTATCCTTTGGAATCCACACAGCAGGGAAACCTACAAACTGTTTTCTCAAAAAGTGTTGTGAGTTAAAATCAATCATTCTGCAACTAAAGTGTAGTGTCTGCAATTTTTTCACACAAATGCTAACTTGAAAATTCAATTTCCACAACTTACAGCAGCCTCCCTTTCCTGACACACAGATAATTTGGCTGCTGAATGCGTATGCTGTGTGACTCTTCCCTTCTAAACACATTCTCAGTTTCTTCCTGGCATTTTTTCCACACTCCTATTTGTTCCCTTCCAGGACACATTATACAGAAAACATCAACTAATCCTTACAGAACAGCTCACAGTCCCAGGATACATACACATTCTGGAGGAAACTCCCACCATTTCAAGTAGTAGGAAGAGCACTGTTTGGGTACTCTTTAGACCCCTGGAAAAGTACACTTAAGTTCAGGATAACAGATCTTAAGAAATTTAAGAAACTAATTCTACGGTAGTAGACTAATATAATCAAAGTAGTAGGTGTGTCTTACTCAAAAATTTTAACACTACAAGAAAAATAAAGTCTGAAGGAATGGGTATTTTTAATTACAACACCTGATGCAGATTATTTGCACTACAAGCATTAATGCAATTAATGCACTACAAGCATTTCTGCCAAAGGAAACTTTAGCCAATAGTTGGTAACAGTTTACAAGGATCTTGTGGCCTTGATGGTTACAGCAATAGTAAAAACGTATCACCCTCCAAAGGATTTCACTGTATTAACTCCGGTTTTGTTTTTCATGGTTGTAACCTATTTTATTTTCTTTATAATTAAACCAAAATTTAGATGTAATTTCTCTCAGTTTATTTCTCTTTCACTTCCTCTTACATGATTTAGTGTAAAACCTGCCTGTTTTTCTCAGCTTTCTCAGTACTGGGTGTAGATGGCAGTGGGGGTTCACCGGCTGGACTCCACGAGGAGAGGCCAGAGCTGCCAGAGCTCACCTCAGAGCTCTCTGTCATTCACAGACACAGATGGCTGCAGGTGACCACAGGGCACAGCTGAGCCCTCAGCCATGAGGGCAGCACCTCCAGGACAGCAAAATTCCACACAGGGGAGTGAGGAAAACTGAAGTGTGAAAAATAATCCTGTAACACTGAGGTGAGAGAAGAAGGGGGAAAGGCACGTCAGGCATCACAGCAGAAACTGCCTCTGCAGCCCATGGAAGGGACCTGGGATGGAGCTATCCCAGTTATCCACTCTGCAACTTGTTGAGGGCTCCACACCAGAGCAGGTGGTCATGTCCTGAAGGAACTGCAGCCTGTGAAGGACCAGTGCCAAAGAAGGCTTATCCTGAGGAACTGCAACCCATCCAGAGGGCCCACACAGGATATGCTCTGGAAGGACTGCAGACCATGCAGAGATCCAGCACTGAAGCAGGAAAATTGTGAGGAGGAAGAAGTAGCAGAATGGAACTCTTATGGACTGATCACAACCCCATTCCCCATCCTCCTGTGCCGCTCACAGCATGGACAAGGTAGAGAAGTTGGAAATGAAGGAGTGAAGTTGAGCCTGTGGAAGTAGGGCAGAATGAGGGAAAATTATTTAGTTCTCCTATTTTTTTTCACCATCCAGTTCTGGTTTTAATTGGCAATACATTCAATCAACTTTTCCCAGATCTGTTTTGCACCTGATAGCAATTGGCAAATGATCTCTCTGCCATTCACTCAACCTAACATATTTTTCATCTTGTTTCCTGCCTCCCATTGTCCAATGGAGGGGACAGAGAGAGAAAGTAGGTGGATATCTGGCAGCCCATAAGAGCAATCCACCATATTCTAATAAAAAATGTCCTTTCTTTCTAAATTCACGTGGCATGAATATATAATTGAGAACACTTTTTGAGATACAATTGAGAACTGAAACAATTCTACAAAGTTAGTTTCAACTCCTGCATTGCTGTACTGTCTCTTTAAATACTTTATTTAGCTAGCCTAGATCCCACTTAGCCATGTCAGATTTGGATAATTTTTATGTGCTTCTCACTGCATGGAGGTGGCCATGGCAGGGAAGATAAACTCCATGCCAACCAAGCATAACTTAAATAGAGACATCAGACTCAGAGTCACATGGAAAAAATTCAGTGATGTGGGGAGAGGAAGCCTGAGAGAAGGGGAAATTATAGGTCATCTTTCTGTATGGAAGGCTAGACAGAATCAAGGAAAAGACAGGGACACATCAAAGATGCAGTAACAGATTTAGATCATTTGGGTAATTCCCACTACAGGATAAAGGTCTCATGAGTCTCAGTGTCAGGACTATATAACAGTATGAATCAGAGGAAAACTTTACATGGACAGAAAACCAAAATTAAGCTGTGGAAGGAAATACCTTTAAAAAAAATCTAGACTTTAATTTTTTTTTTTTTAAGCCTGATCAACATCTCTGTATCATTTGTACTATTTCCCCCAGTCTAAAACTCTCAATCCCTCTAAAAAGCACTCTGTTGGTTAATCTGCAGCTGTTGGTGTCAGGACATATTTTGAGTCATGGGTAAAAGTCAATAAAGAAACATCACAGGAAGTTTGGCCATACTACCCAAAATATACCAGTCAATATAAGTCACAATTTTCTTCATACTTTGTTTGGATCCAGTTCACTTGGCTTTGTTTTTAAATCAGACGGTTTAAGATCTTTTTCTTTTTTTTTCATTTCTTTTTCTGCTTTTCTTTAATATTTTCCCTTCAAGACTCTTAAAAGTGCTTATCTTTTAGACATCTGTCCCGAATTTGCCATTGTAAATAGTGAGAAAATGAAAGCATTTCATCTCTTTGACAATTTCAAGTCTTCAGTGCCTGAATGATTCTTCCTATCTACTGGAGACCGCTGATGTCTCTTCCCCAGAGTCTCTCTTATTCCAGACACAGTGGAAATTACTATTTATACAACATAACCTCCCATGTCATTATATTTCCTTTTATATTCCACCTTTATTTTCACTTTCTGTACTGCAGTGTCAGCTTCATCCTGTAATTTCTACAACCTTGTATTTTTAATGCAGCTCTTATTTTCAGACAGAGCTTTTATATCCCTATTTGTATACTTTCTCCTCTACCCAAGATCTCAAACATGATCTAACAATTATGTCATAAAACAAGTGCACATTACCTTTCAATCATGAGTGCAATTTACTCTTCAACACACCCCACCTTGCTTGTGATTCTTTGTTATTTTCTGCTACTTGGATTTCATCCAACTTTTCTGCACTTAATGGCTTATGCTTTAGGTGAGATTTTTGAAAATTATTTACACAAGAATTTTAAAAATACCTGTGAGGGTGTAGTTTATTCATATACATACAACTTCAGCCTGTTTTAAAATGTATAGGACTGGGGGTGCTTTTTTTTTGACTAATATCGTAGTTCTTAATATCTAGTTCTAAAGAACCATTACACTCCCATATCACTTGACCCTCAGTTCCATTTTCTCCCTCATGGAATGCTGAAACACTTAGAAAACAAATACTGCAAATGTACCTTTATCTAAATAACAAATTAAACACTTGTTTTAATCAGACTACTTGTCACCCTACCAAAATTCAGTCTAAATGAATCACACGTGTTTTATATGCAGTTAAAATTACAGATGTTAATGAAAGCATTACAAACACAAAGACTGTTCTTAACTTTATTTTCCTACATATTTTGAATCACTAACTGAATATTTGAGACTGTCATACCAAGATTTAACATCTCTCATTGTACATCCAAAATGAGAGATCCAGTTCTAAAAGGCATCTATCTGATTAGAAGTGCACTATTTTAGTAAGCATTAGTTGGATGCCTCAAATCAGAGGTCAGAGGTTTGTGAAAAGCTGCAGAACCTCTGTGTCAGACCATGGGTAATTAAGGGAATACTTAAGTTTAGCACTGTTCACAATATCCTGATAGAAGAAACTGCTTAAAACTCTTTATGTCCTTGCATGTAGGGATAAAAGCCATAGACTACATGAACAATTTTTTTCAGAATTTCAGAGCACCAGCAGACCCTATTCAAATCAACAGGGGAGGTGCATGGCAAATGACTTTTTAAAAGCTGTAACTTTGACTTGTTTTGAATTTCAATCTTGATGCTAGACAGTTTCTCTACTGAAAACATCTTTTAAGCATGTGCTGCAGTGCTGTCTGAATAGGAATGAAGTTAGCATATGTTCAAGTGTTGCTCTAGTTGCCTTCCCTTTTCAAATATGTCACTCTCTTGACGTCTGTAGCTCGTTGAGATTTAATGTGAACCAAGACACATTGTCACCATAACACTGGAAAAATAAAAAATTTGCTAAAGAGACATCTGTAAATGAAGAAGGTTCCAAATTCTTCATGACAAGGAAAGTGGAATGAAAGAAACTGAAGTAACACAAGGAATGAAGAAGAGTTAATATCTACCCATCTGTGGTTCCTGCTAGGATTCTCTTCAATTGCACATATTCCTTCTGTATTTATTCAGGTACATTTGCACAAAATCGAAACAGTATTTTTAAACTTCCACTCAAACTGATGCTTTGAAAGGAACATCATGTACAAAATACATGTCAACTGCCCCTGATTAGTTCAAAACTTCTTCTAGAATAATAGACGCAATTCACTTCTGCAATTCTATTAAGTAAGTACTGAATGATAACCACATAAGAGTAAATTCAATAATGATACCATGAATAAAAAAGAAGTAGTAGTCGGTAAGAAGCCTATAAAATACAAATCATATGGTTCAAAAGCATTTCTTTCTTAAGGTTTCTTTCTATACTGATGTACATCAGGCAATATGTTCCATTGTCTTCCAACTAAAGCACAGGTACCCTTACAGAACTAAATCATTCCTTCTAAAATAATAACACAAAAAACTATAGTTTCAAGATTAAAATTAATCTCTAATTTTTAAAGATGGCGACTTAATGAAAAGTAAGTTATTGTATAGATACCTTTCTCAAAACTGATATCAACTACTGCCACACAGTTATTTAGCAAAAGAAATCAAGAGACCAGTGTTTGGTTTGTTGCTGTCTCCCATTTATATCTGCTCTCTGTTAAAAAAACCCCACTGATACGATAAGGGGTTGGTTTATCACTATCGGAATTTGTAACATCCACATAGAACAACAAACCCACTGGTGACAGAATCACCACTTCCATGACACTTCTCATTTCCTTTGTCACTGACAAACTATTTAGTTGTAGCATGGAAATAGACAGCTCATACCTAAAAGCATCCATTAAGCACTGACAAAGTGAAGGAAAAGACAAATTAACTCCATACTATGGTGTAAAAGCGCAATATTACAAACAACTGTCAGCATCAAGGTCCCCATTTCTAATAGCCTCACTTAACAAGATCAAAATACCCTTGAAGGGATGACCAGTATTTCTCTTTCAAGAGGGCTACCAGAGCCAAAAAACTTCTGGTAAATAATGTGTTTGTAGACAATACAAAAGCAAAAGTGTGTCCAAACAACACTACCACTGTTACCAAAATTTAAAAATGATGATTGGATGGAAAACAATGTAAAAAAAAAAAGCCCCTATTCTAGCTGTGAAAAATAAGCATTTCTCATTTGCTAGAACAGAGATCCTCCACAGTATGAAACTGCAAAATGCAAACATGGATTAAGAAGCACTTAAGCAAAAGCAGCAATAGCTTTTATCTTAGGTGATAATGGGCATAAATGATCCTGTAGACTTTGAGAAGTTATCAGAAGCTATTTACACATGAAATGTGTAATGTCTTGATCCCTAAAGAAAGGCTTAAGAGGAGTGCCAAGCAGTACTAAGTTTGTTACATTTACATGTGGACAGACCTTTGACAAACTCTGTCTCCTGAAGGCTCAGTAACAGTGATGGTAGCCTAAAGACATAAGGAAGGTACATCCTGAGTAAGTTTCTAACAGAAGGTCGTGACTTTTCTTAAGTCAACTGACACAGTCAGAAAAACATTTCACAAGACAATTGAATTTCACAAGGCAATTGATGCAATGATACAATACTGCTTCCTTTCAACCACGTGTGCTTGCCATTTCCTTTGAAACAACTTTTGTGCCAAACCACCCAAGAGCTAATTTAGCCAGTGTTAGAGGGGAGTCAGCTCACTGAGTAAACAAATGCCATAAAAAGCATGCAGCACTGTATAGTTCAGAGCAAAGGGAACAGGGACACCTTCTCAGTATCACCAACCTTTAAATGAAGCCCCTCTGACTCATAACAGTTTATGTGGGGAAGAGGAAAACAAACTTTTAAACAGCAAATCCCATCTATGGATCTGAAACACAAGTCAGGCACCAGGACTAGATGAGAACAACTGCTCTGCATTAATTTCATTCAGCTAATGAATTATACAATTTGAAAGGAATGAGTGATTGTCTACTCCCTCTTGTGCTCTACGGGTACCAAAGGGAGAGGTGGTAGGGCTACTGACCACCTGCAGTAGAGAGAAAAACAATTCATTATCTCCCAGGTCACAGAGAGTGGATTAGCCATGAGGGAAATACAACTCATATTTTAGATCAGAGGCGAAGTGTTATCATAATTATTTTTTAAGGCAATCTGTACCAGCTGCTTTAGAGTGAAACACCACACCCAGTCTGTCCCAGATACTTCTTGCTCAGAGCAAGTCTTAAATTCTAACTCGGCTATTCTCTTGACCAAAGAACATTGCAAAAGGCTGGACAATTCATCAAGTCACCTCATTTTTTGGAGCCCCAGCAAGTTGCTTCCAGATGCTGCTCCTCTTGGCTGAAGCACATTCTTCTTTAATCCCTTGGGCAGGCACAGCTGAGTGCAGGTAAGCTCAAGAGCCAAAGCTGAGGCTGAACATTTACCCCCCTGCAAGCAGGCCTGTGTTCCAGATCTGGTATTTTGATTAGTCATTTCCTAATAACAGAATTCTTTACTGAAATTGGAGACATATTTCTAAGAGCCTACCATTAAACAAAAGGCACATACTGAAATTAATTTTACAATTAGATCTATCATTAGAGGCTACTTTCCATGGTACACTAAGTTGGACAGGATCTTGCTATTCTTCTGAAACGTGCATGACTTTACCCCTGCTGATAGGCCTTTTTTAAAAAAAAAGAGGATAAAAAATGGCAGCCTCCACTGGAACCAGGCAGGCATCCAGATGTTTTTGGCTGGGTTTTTTGTGGGTTTTTCTAATAAACACATTTTCAATAAGTGAAAACGAATGCTAGCTTGATTTACAACATTTTATTATGTACCAATACTGTTATGTTCAAAACAAAACAAAAAAACAGTGCTTTGTAAAAGACTTAAAATAGTTTAGGTTATGAATAGGTCAGCATAGAAATAGGCTTGCCTGAGCCGTCCAGTTCTCTGGTTAATTACCTTTCAAGGACAGCCACTCTTCTGACCTATTTAATAAGAAATTAGGCTCCTTTTTTCCAAGTACATCTCACAATGATAACTATACCCACCTCAGTTTCAGATAAAACTAACACAGCAAACCCCTCCCTGCAAAGTCTGTCTAGAAATCTAAGAGCGGAATACAGCACCTCACTTGAAAAGCAAAACACTGAAAGTACACACAAAATACGCTTTGCAACCTGCAGTTTCCCATGTGGAAATTTGCAGGGGAAGTTTAAGATCTGGGTGTTGATCTTCAAAGTCCTGGTTAACTACAGCTGATTAGCCCAACAAATTATTTGTTTTCCAAATGGGAAATTCCCACAATATATTTTTCAGAGGTATGTATGTGTTTGTTCTGTTATAGCATAGTCATTGTCTCTAAAAGATTGTTTGTGCTAGCCAGAAATACTGCAGCCTAGATCTTCTGAATTTGATAGCCCAATTGACAAAATATGTGTTGCAGGACATGAGATACAACTTCCTTGGCCATTTCTTTATCTGACTTCTACTGACTCTCCTGTTTATAGCACTGGAATTTTCTTTTAAGAAAAATTGCATCTTTAAAACATTCAGTGAAGGCCTTCTTTTTCTACCTCGAGAGTCTGAATGCTTCCGCTCACAGACAAGCCTAGCTGGCTACATTAATGCAGTTATTCTTTAATGTTGCAGTTACACTGTTTTTGTTGTGTGAACAAAGAAGAATTCTGACAAACTTTCTCAGCCTGAGCAATTAGAGGACAAAACCAACCGTAATTTTTAGTGTGTGGAAGGAAAATGTTTAAGAGCTTAACATGATTAAGTTTCTTACAGCTGTATGTCAGTGCAGGTTGCATTCAAATCTTAGGAACATGCTGCCTGAAAGTTGCTTGTGCAAACTGAGATTTTTAAATCCTTGAACTTCAACTGCTTTCCACAGAATGGAAAGCCTATTTAGTTCTTTTACATAAATCTACTAATAAATATCAATAGCTTCCTTCAATGCTGTTTCCTATAGCTCACTGTTTAATTGCCTGTGTCAGTTAGAGAGAAACGATGTTTCCCCATGAAAACTAGGATTAAATAATCTTAAATACCATTAAACCAGCTGTAATGTTAAACTTTTTTCAACCATGCAAAATGTTCATGTTCTACTCCCAATTTTTTTATACCGTAGTGTAGTAGTTTGGCCGTGATTGGCCAATGTGTATTACTGACATTTGATGAGGCCAATGAAGGCGTGGGTACGCCTTTTACGATACACCTTTTTTAAATGCAAACCCGTGAATCAGCTCTCTCTTGGCTTCCGGCAAAGACTCAGGTAACAGCTCCTGCCGCACGTTCTCTGCTCCCCCTCTCCCCACGTGGCCGTCGGGCCTGGGGGGGAGGGGGAAGCAAGTCAGGCTGACCGGGAAAAAGGAAAAAAAAGACCGCAGAGCCAAACTGTGAGCTACGTTGCTGATATCTCGCTGATGGAATTCGAGTTTTCTTCTCCTGCAGCATGGTCGGTGACAGAATTTCCTCAGGGCTGTCTTGGAGCCACAAAAGATCACGCAGATCGGGCGGGGATGGCTTTTTCTGAGTGGAGTTCACTCTGGACTAATTTAACCCTAATGAGACCGAGGGGTGGAAAGAAGAACCCACTAACTTTCTTTCTCTCTAACCATAAGAATCCAGCCAGAACTATAGCCAGGAATG
>WAAG01064819.1:0-11109 GCA_013390105.1 Tichodroma muraria | reverse complement strand
TATTAAAGAGCTGTAAATATGGGAGGAATTTTCATGATATAAATGTTTTCCGGGCGGCTGTTATCATGAAAAGTTTGTTTTGTCTTGTTTTGTTTCAGTTTTTAGTTCCATAGCGAGTAAAAGATGCTCCAATCTCTAGAAGAATTGAAGAAAGACTATTCTAGAATTGAAAAAACTGACTGAAAGTTTCTAAATGTAATTTCTGTATGTTGTTAATGAGAGTGAGAGAAATTTTGGTAATAGAGGAAGAATGTTTGAAAGGTTTCATTCTAATTCTAAGAGTTTGTTGGTTGTTTTTTTTTCTTCTCCTTCTTTCCTTTTTGTATTAGTTAATAAAAGTCTGTCCTTTTCAAGTTTAAACCTGCTTTGCTCTTGATTACAAAATTTCTTTTTCTTTTGGCAACCCAAATTGATAGGTTTTTTTCCTGTCTGGTTCACAATGAAACCACGACAGAGGGGCAGAGACCACAGCTAGCCCTGATGGCCTCATGTTGTTTCATTTTATCTTCTGGCAAATGACACATGGGGTTAGGGGGAAGAAAAGACAATGATTCTAGGATTATTTATTATCTGAGGCCATTTCTTGATAGCCTGCTTCTTGTCGAAAACTGTAGACCTACCACTGAGAACACGTTCTTCTGGAGACTGAGCATTTGGCAGCAGCAGCTCTTAAATTAGCACTTGCAGCTTGCAGGCTATGTCCACATCCCTCCTGAAGCTCACCCCCTGTTTCACACGTGCTTGTCATTTCTGGAGTCCCCACATGGTCAGGTCAACTCTTCATTTCATATTCTCTTGAGGATGAGTCACTGAAGCTTTTTCTAACAAAGCTAAATGGTAACCTCTTAGTTAAAGTATCTGAACTTTCTTTGTTCACACGGAGAACTTCTGGGGTGAAAGAGAAGGTATCTTTCTAACAGTGCTAGGAATAATGAAGTCTGAATTCTCTTCCACTGGAATCTCATTCATCTGACTTTGAGTCCTTGTTTTGGCTGAGATAGGCTTTTCCCTCATTACTAATCTTATGTATTAGTATTATGTTAACAGATGTGTAATACTTTTCAACATGTAGAGGGCTGAAACTGGAAAAGGGAAATACATAAGGATTTTCTCACCTTATGTGGTTTCTCACATGTGGAGAGATGAGTAGCAGACTCAAGATTAAATTTCGTTGTTTTGCTTTCCTTGACCTTTTGTTCTGATCTCAGTGACATATCAACTTGCTTCTGCTGAAGAAAACCCAGACATAAGAAGTCACTTGTGCCTGCCAGCTCATCATGGGCATTCAAGGCATACAGAATTCTTTGCAGAAAGGAGCCCACTGCTATATTGGAAAGGAGAACAGCACAAAATCATTGAGATAACTGCTCAATAAAACTCAGCTTTTGAAAATCAAGGCAGGTCATGCGAAGTGTCCTTGCACCTTGATGAGTTGTAAGTTTGGCATGACATCCATTTTGAGCGCTTGTGGGGAAGTCCTTTTCCTCTTGTAAAACACCGCTGATTGAACCACAATTATGGTTTTGATGAGGGACTTTGAACTGGCCTGTTGGAGTAGCAGGCAATTTCACACAAAGAGAAGCAAATGTACAAAGAATGGGTAGCAATTTCCTTTGGGTACGATATGTACTTAGCTGACATGCCTGTGCAGAACAAAAGGCCTGGGTATTAATCCATCTGTTGCCTCTGCTGAGCGACAGTGCAAATTACTTCTGACAGCCATTAAGAGGTGCTTCAGTCAAGCACCCATAACCGTACAGCTCTTCACTAGAAAATTTGCTGATATTTTGAAAACATTGTGATACTTCACTAATCTCAGAAATCCTTGACAACTTGTCAAAGATAAAAGTCTAAGTCTCTGCACTAGTAATTACTCCTCTAACCTGCGAGAGAAAGTGCCAGATATTCACCTTCCTCTTAGGACATGTGAATTCTCTGGCAGATAATAACATCTTTTTAATTTAGAGCAATTGTCCATTCTGATCCTTTCCAGTAATGTAGTTTCTGCTTTTGAGAGTGCCAGGAGAGTGCTGGCTGGTAGCAGATTTCCATTCTCCCACTGTTGTTAGTCTGTACTTGTAAACAGTGACCCAAAATAGAAACGTGAGTGTTGTTTGAACAGCCAGTATTTGCTATGAAGAAAGTGGCTCAACAAGTAGGGGCAGATCCCACAGCCTCTGCCCAAGTGAGTCATCTCTCTGCACACAAGTGGTGCTGTCAAGTTCAATAAGCCTGTCTGTGCAAGGCTTGAGGATCAGACTCAATGGCCTCCCATCATCCATGGCATGGGGACAAGGACCGTGGATGGCTTTTGCATTTCTGATTCTCTGCATATTTGTGCAGGGGTTTGTGAATCTGCTCTCACTGGGCGAGAGTGTGTGAGGTAAAAATGCAAAAAAGGTGGAAATCAACAGAAAATGACGAGGCATCTTCCCCCACTTAAACAGAGTCCATCAAAGTTAACATGCCATTGCAGAAAGTGCTGCATTAAATATAAAACTGATTCCTTAAAAGAATTATTAGAATTGCAGAGTCAAGTAGCCAAACATTAAAGAAGGCCAAAGTTTAGGCCGCTCACACCCCATTATTTCAGTACTTCTATGTTTCTGCATTATAATAGTGCCTTGAATGTCATGACTACATAGCTTTTAGCTTGTTTTTCTATGAGAAGGAAGCCCTTGGGGTTACGTTTTCTCTGTAGGTGTCTGCTTGACAGTGGCTCCATCCCTAACTTTGGAAGCAATCCATCAGTTTCAATAAAAGCCTAAAGGTACTAAACCACCATAAATCTATGAAAATTAGAGGTCCAGTTGAGGAAAGAGGTGCTGCTAGAGTTGCAGTGAGAGAGAGCAAGAGCAGTGTAAACCCAGTCCTTAAGAGCTGATGGAGCCACCTGAGGGAGGGGAATGCTTAAAATACTACAGGTATGAGAAAGACCTCAGCTGGTCTCATGCTTTATTAAAACCTTGACCACGGTCAAAGTTTACCTCCTCTGTTTTCTAAATGGGATAAATATGTATTGTGGTGATTCTCCTTCAAAAGGTCACCCTGCAGCCTGGATTCCTGCTGGTCCCAGAGTCACTCGCTCTTCTGCACAGCTCAGTCCCACACTGTCAGCACTTCCCATGGGGACATTGCTGCAGCATTGGCTTGGCCCACGCTGTGGGGATTCCCTCATCCTCTGCCCTGCTTGCTGCCTTACACGAGCAGTGCTCCTTTTCCAAGCCATCTCTGAAGGTCTCAGTCAGGATGCCTGGCTTCAGGGAGAAGAGATTCAAGTCCTCTCCTACTGTAGAAATGTACAATAGAGTTATTGTACAGCTGCCCTGGGAGATATTGGCAGGACACACTGTGGCTCTCATGCAGTAAGTTGACAGAGAATGTACAAACCCCTGGGGGACAGTGGTGCAGGTGGCTGCTGAGAGAGACTGGCCATGGTCAGGAGCAAACACAAGCAGCGATGGATAAGCAGTGGGGGAGACGGCAGCCTGGAGTGGCTAAGCCTGAGCCTGTCCTCCTTCCTTATTCTACTGATGGGAAACTGAGGTTCAGTGAAAGGGCAGCTCAGATGCTGGTTCCCGTATGGAGAGGAGCCCCCTGAAGGAGCACAGAGGTGTTTCTTCCAGGCAGGGGCTGAAAGAGTGAAGAGGAGCCTGAGCTTTGCAGGAGTTTGTAGCTACGGATCATTGTTGCTACCCAAAAGTGAGCACCTATTTTAAATTAGTGCTCAAACCCCACCGTGTCCTGAGAAACACATTTTAAGTCCTTCTGTGAAGCATGTCATAGTGTCACACTTCTATTTTTTAGAAACCAGTCCCAGTCGCATTCTGCCCCTCCTATTCACAGCCTGTGAAGCCTTTTGGCATGCCAACATTGTAAGAGCCAAAGGTTTCAAGATAAAGATTTTTATGTAGGTGTAACAGCTTTTCTGAAGCCAGCTAGTATATCTGAAGAAAGCAGATGAGTTTTGGGGCATGTATGCTCCTCAGGAAAGATGAGGTGAATTTCAAACCTAACTGCATCTTGGGAACAATTGTTCTGGGTTTAATTAGACCTGTGTCTGAGCTAGGTGTCTGACAGCACCTGTGGAATATAAAGACTATATTGGTGGTTATATCCTAGGGGGAAAAGAGATGCAGGTAATTTGTAGAATAATAGTAGCATGATGTAGAGCACTGGGGGATTGGTAATTGCGAAAGGTGCAGAGAGTAGGATGGTAATGTGTTCTAAAACATTAGTATTCAGGAAAGTAATGAGATACAGTTCCCAGATTTACTTCACAAAGATATTGTAGGATTTTCTTTGAGAATCAGGGCTGGAAGATCAGAAATAGAACAACTGCACTGTAAGAAACGTTGCCTTTTGGAAGCACTTCATCCCAGCTGACTCTTTTGAAGAGTTGAAGACTGTATCTTTTGACAGGCTGAGAATGAAGCTTTCTTTTGCCTTTGCAAAGTTGTGGCTAGTGCATTTCAAATTCCCAAGCATTTGGCAGATTTTCACTGTCTCATATTAGCTGCTAAACCAAGAATTCCTCCTGGTGAAGAATTTTTAATTTGACTTTGTAACCAAGACTACTCAATTACTAATTGAGGGGGTACAGCAGTCAAAATAGGATGATGCCTCAGCTGCCTGTATCATCTCACTTGATATTGCTATTTGGATGTTGGTCGAGATTTTTTCTTTTTCTGTGTGCTTAAGCCCAGATGAGAGGTTAAAAATTCACTTGTCCATGTCCCAGGAGGTATAAATTTGTCGGGCTGTGCCCATCTCTGAGTTCTAGCGAAAATCACCACCAGCTGGTGGGTGACCAGGCAGCTCTTTCCACACTCAATTTTCCAGGACCCTGATTAGCAGGATTTGACAAACAGGTATGGGACAGAAATTTCACTGGTTGCCTTAGCTGATGCTTGTGATCATTTCATTCCAGAAGCTGACAAGGCAAAGTGTATCTCTTGGCATCCTTCAAGAGAGAAGGCCACGAGATTCCTACTGGTCACCTCAGCCCCACAGATGGAGAAGTCTGATCCTCTGGGTGGACAGGTTCCCTGCTCACAGATCCGCTCATCCTGGCATTGCTGCAGCCCCTGCATGGGGAAGAAGACCTCAGCCAGCCTCCTTGCCTGAGGTACAGCATTGCCAGAGCAGGTCTTGGGGAGTTGCTTCTTAGGCACCAACACATTTCTTCTCAGCATTTGTGACCTGAGAGGGTCGAACACCTGTAGTTGGGGGTATATTTGGTAAAAAAAAAAAATACTCCTTATGCTAGCAAGGGTCCCAAATTTGCCTCTCCCAAATTTAAGTCCATATTCGAAACCAGAGCTTTTTAGCACACAGTGCTGCAAACTCTTCAATATTGGCAGTGCTGGGGTTTGTGCTCTGAAATACTCTAAAAAAGTCACATTGATGAGACATTTTGTGACACAGGGTCTTGTGGGTGAATCAGAGCTGACACCTGGGGTAGATAATGCCAGCTTCCAGGAAAGCTGCAAATATCTGGAAAAGAGGGCCTCCTGCTGCCAAGTTTTTCAGATAATGTTTGCATTTAGTATCATTGCAGATCCCCCTCTGGTTCCCAGCCACACACTTGTCCTGCTGGAGTATTAATACTGAGCAGAAACCTCCTCAAGACAATCCCGCCATAACGCCCAGCACTGTGGTGATGCTCTTGTGCTAGATTCTGTCCTAACAGCTCAGCCTGACGCTTGTGTCCTCTCCCCGCTGAGCTCTCCGTTCTGAAGAGGTGTTGGAGAGAAGGTGTTGGACCAGGGGCAGCAGCAGGGCCACAACCTGGGAGTGCATCCTGGGAGGGCTCTGTGGAAGGCTGGTGTTTTTGCTGGGCTCCCTGCCAGTGCACAGCATGATAATGACAGGAAGAACTGCACAAAGTCTTCAGTGATGGCCTTAAATTTCTCTGCTCTTGGAAACTCCCTTTGTGGACAATAATGCGTACATCAAAGGATTAAAGTATCGAACTCAGTGCATGATAGTGGGCACATCCTCTCACTCCTCTTTTCCTCTCTCGTGCTGGTTTTGAAGAGGCAATTAAAACCCAGTGACTTTAGTCATAGGTGGCACAGAGGTCAATAGCACCTGTCCCGTGTGACTCCATACAGGAAGTGCCACTTGGTTCGGTGACAGCAGCCCAGCTCTCTCGTGGTTGCCACAGAGATGAAGTCTGAGAAGCCATCATTCCTTTATTTCCCTAGAAGATCCCAGGATGGCTTTGAGGCAACAGCCAAGCCTAGCTGATGCCAATTCAAGCTGGAGAACTCATGTATCTTCTCAGGTGAACATGCAGGGAAGGTCAGATCCATGTGGTGTGGGCCCCAAAGAGCTGTGCATCGATGAGGTTCCTGGGCTCTTGAATGATAACTCCAGTTGGAAAGCCACCTATGATAATTTTGAATTTTGACTTACATCTGGCAGCAAGTCAGGAAGGTTCAGCTGCAGTGGATGAATTCCTCATTCCTGCCACTTTGCCTCAGTAGGCTGGTGTGGAAGGGTGGAAGGTGTGAAACCACTAGCAGAGCAGCTGGGGTAACACACGGCACTTTGTTTTTCACATCAGACCTATTATTTGTGTTCTGCTTACATGATGACAAAGGCTGAGCCTTACCTGGGTGGCAGATGATGGAAGTTAAGTTACCTTGGAAACAACAGGAACACCTTCATGGTTTCTAGATGGCTTCCCCCTGGCTACAGGCTTTGTACACACCAGCAGCCAGCTGGTTTCCTTTTCCTGAAGTTGCTGTTTTTCCATTGTGCCTGTTCTCCCTCGATGGGAACTGACCACTTAGATTTACCATCTCCTGGTGCTGCGGGGCATCAGATGGGCAGTGGTGCTGCACTGGGAAGCAGCAGTAGGAGTTTGGCTTGCTTGCTTTCATTTATCCCTCTAGGACAGGCCAAGCCTTTGTTACCCTGACAGGAGAGGTACAAAGCAGCTGAACAGATAAAAGGGAACTACAAGCAGTGGAAAGGTTCATCAAGCTTCCATGGCCTCAGTGCCAATGGTCTGTGAGGTCCTGCAGAGCAGACACGTGTCTCTCTTGTAGGTCATGGAGAAACACCTAGAGGTATTTACAATACAACGATGGGTATAAGACTCATTGAGGGATGTGGTGGGAAAAACATTTTTGGGATTGTCTACAACTTGTTTTGGGATGTTTTCCGAAGGCTGTGGCAACGTACAAGACTTAGTTCAGGATGTTGGGGAAGGATTAAAAGCGGGGAAAGGAAGGAATTGAGGTGGATTGGAAAGGACCAAGTGTGGGAAATATAGAGTATAAAAAGGGCAGGTCAGTGTGCTTGCCTGAGCCCTGCCTGCACTTGATCACTCCAATCTGTTCTGTATTCTCATTAAAACCTATTTTTATCTGGTTTAAACCAGAATGTTCTTTCTGGTCTGAGTGGGTGTGTGTGAGCACAGCCAACGTGATGCTGGACTGGTTGGCAAGCAGCAGAAGAGGGCTGAGTGGGGCAGCTGCAACAGGGCTGCAAGCCGGGGGCTTGCATGTCCAGGTACCAGCAAAGCTCTCTGAGAGAGACAGTAAGGTAAGGACAGAAAGAAGATGTAATTTGCCCTAGGCTGTCAAACTCCTGGCCAGGTGTCACATGTGCAAGGACAAGTGGCTACAGCCCTATGAAGTGAAGCAAGTGCTAGCAATGTTAAGCAGCTGATAGCCTGGGTCAGCCACTTCTTTTTTTTCCCCCCTTCCTCTAAATCTGTTTATGAGAATTGTTTTTGAATATTTATGTTTGGAATAATTATTTGGAAGAAGTCACAGCTGCATCTGCTCCTGCTGAAGTGACAGTTTGTGCTGCTGTCTCCTAGAGACCTTAAATTCCCACTCTGAAAGAAAGACCTTGTTTTTTAAAACTAAGGCTTGATTTCCATGCTGATTCGAAATGGGAGCAATTTCAAAGAGCAACGGGACTTATTACTGGTTTGAGGACGGATGTAAAAAACAGATGAATTGAACTAGTGGCTGTTGCAGTGACAGCCGCTTTGGGAGGATCCAGAAGTGAAAAAATCAGCTCTGCATGGGTAATGCCTCAGCCTTCATGTCGTGTTTGGAAAGAACATAAATGCCACATTTGTGTGAGATACTGTTGAGGGTCAACACTTCCCATACATCTGCCAGAGCTGGAAGCATCAGAAAGATGCATTTCAGAGGTGCACAACAACAGGGAGCCGCAATTGTGTTCCTCGACCATCTTTGTGAGCACATGAGGAAAATCTGAAGAAGTCGTCTGAAAGACACTGCATAACTTGTTGGTTTTTTTTGCCCTCAGCATATAAACCACTGCACGCAATTCATAAGGACAGGAAAACACACGCACGTGTTTTATTTGAGAATTAGGTAATTATGCATTTAGAAACTATATATACTGTATGCAAGGTGGGTGGCAGGAGTTGAGGATGCATGCACAGAAAGTTTTTAGATTCTGATTTTTAATGCTATATGACTCTTAAATCAACATGTGATTTGTAATTGGCTGGACAGAAATAACAACAAATTTACATTTCAGAAACAAAACAAGTCCCCAGACTCAATTAGCCCTGGACTCTCAGAATCTTCTGGAGCATTTTAAATCTTCTTTTATGTGGAAAACCCCCTTTCCTATTGGACAGAAATATATCAATGTTTCATCTCAATGTTTCTTTCTAGAAGAAAGTTATTTCTACAATGCCATTTTGGTGCTATCAACATGATGACATCAAGTCCTAAATAAAACACATTTCTATTGCTGTTAATTATTTGAGAAATGCAGTTCACCCCAGGAAAGCCAACATGCACAGGGCATCCACCAATATCCATTCTGCAACAGCCAAAGCAAAAAATAACTCCACAAATAGGTGTTTACATTGGAAGAGCACAGAGATTTTACCCAGGTATTACTGTTTCAAATTCTAACAAAATGTTCCATCTCCGACAGCATGGTAGCTCAATATATTTGTCCTGAAGACACACACAAAGCAATCAGTAAGTTTTCTTGAAATGTCTTTATTGCTTTTAATTGTTACTTGGTAACAGCAAACTCAATGTTTGTTTTTTGGTTCTTTTCCCTTTTATTTTTTTGTTATTAACATATAATGTTCCTTAAAATTCCTTTTAAACACCCAATTTATCATATGCCTACCACAAAAGCCTTCTTTTTATTGACTATACTATGAATTACAGAGCTATTTAACATTTCAGAAGGAGGGAGACCTCACTCTTGAGCAGGAATGTTCAACATCAGTATAAATAAAGGATGTCTATTCCAGCACAAATCACAGGCAAGCACACTAAAATCTAGGCTGGTAGACTTTTCACATCCAGGAAAACCTCCCTAACATTTTTTTTTAACAAAACAGGATTTCCTGATATGCCTGGAGTCAGTATGCTGTGACATGGGCTGGCACTGCAGAATAACAACAGCATACATTAAATCTGTGTTGGGAGCTTACCAGAAACGCTGCATAACAATTATGGTGAAGATTCTCTGTGAAATAGATTCTGTTTTTTCAAATGAGAGTCTGAAAAAAATACCTAACATTTCAGCAGAAATGCTTTACAATTTGTCCAAATTGTAGATGTCTCATCTTTTCCCATAAAAACTTACAGAGCTTATAATTTACTGAGTTACTGCTTGTTCTAAAGACTATTTGAGAGAATGGCTTGGTATAAGAGATGAGTTTGTGTATTAATTCAGTTCAAAGGTTCATACAATTTACACTAAGTAATAAAAAGCTTAAATTGAACTCTCAACAACTCTACTTTCCCCCACCTCAAGTTCATAACACTGACATCATCAAGTCTTTAAGAAGCTGCTGCAGAGCATGGGGAAAAAAAGAAGAGTCAAAAACAAGTTCCCAGCTTGCACCAAGGCTTCATTAATTAGAACCACGTGTCCCACAGATGGAAGAGTAGTACATGATGGCAAAGGGGCTGCTGCCCTCCCATTATGAGAGTTCTCCTCTCAAGCAACACTGCAGAGCCTCCTCTCAAACATGGCCCTGGACAGGGCAGGAGACCATGATGGGGCCAGGCAGGGCAGAGAGCAAACAGTAGGGAGCCAACTGGATCTGGCCATCTGTGACATCTCATGACTGGTCCTCAGTTTGGAGGAGATGCCAAAGAACAAAAATCAAAACAGAGCACAGAACAACAACAACATTTTTATACAAGCTGCCCTCACCCTTGCTCCAGACTTTGAATGAGCAAGGACTGCACGATGCGCTCATCAAGTAATTTTTTCTCAGCTGTGAAGATTTAGCTAGTCATGCCAAGCTCACTCTGTCATCACTTTAGTTGTCTAAAAAAAAATCCCAAACATTTCTAATACTGTTTTTCCAATAAAGAAATCTACATTTGCTCAGAAAGTAGAATCTTAATGAGGCCTTGCTTGCTGAGTTAAAGCATGAGGCAAGAGAAGTCTGTATTAGGGGAAGAAAAATAAATAGCCCTTATTTAAACCCTCCTCTCGAAGGCTCAGAAACTGAAAACTGGTAAAAAGCAAACACAATACAAAATCAGTCTCTCTTTCTCCTGAAGGTAGCAAATTTTTCTGGCAAAGCTAGCAAAATAAATTGTCCATTAAGAGTGGTATCTAAATACATTCCACGTAAGCACTCATTTGCAACACTGGAAACTCTCCAAGACTTCTCAGCACATGAAGCCTGTGTCTCCAGCTCACACATAAATGCAATAAAATAAGACCATATTTTTAATGATTCATTTCTGGAGCTTGTTAGGTCACTGCCCCATTAAACATGAAGTAACCCAGACACCATCTCTCAGGGTAGCCTTTTTTCAAATTACAGGATTTTTTTCAAATTGCAGCGAAATCCACAGTATTTATACTTCCAAACAAATTACCAGCATTTCATATATAAAATTGTTTTCATGTATAGGTACTTTCAATAACTGCTTACGAAGGGTCCTAAACATTTGAGACAAAGGGCGAAAGCACAGGTCTAATTATAAATAATTAACACAGAATCACAGAATCATTTAGGTTGGGAAAGACTTCTTAATCACTGAGTCCAGCCTTTGACTGATTACCCCCTTGTAGACCAAAGCATCGAGTGCCATACCCAGTTGTTTCTTGAACACCTTC
>WAAG01064818.1:3737-14327 GCA_013390105.1 Tichodroma muraria | reverse complement strand
GCCGTGGCTCGGCCCAGCCATGGCTCGGCCCCACGGCCTCCCCTCCCCCGCCGGCCGCGCCAGGCCCGGCCCGGCCCAGCCAGGCCCCGAGGCCGCGGCGGAGCGGCCAGGCAGAGCCTGATACCTCTGCTCCAACCGGGAACCAGAAGAAGGAACTTTCCCAGGTTCTCACTTAAAATGTGTATTCACAAATGCATACCCATGCTTTTCATTAGTTTTATCAAGTGTCAATATTACACATTGGCCAATCAGGGTCAAACTACAACAGAGGTTTAGGCAGATTCTCGATTTTATGTGTTGAATTAACATACTGCGAAGACTTCTACCTGAGATTGTCCTTATACATTGGTTACTTACTGATGATTTCAGGAAGCTGGGTGTGATGTCTCCTTGTAATAATACCCATTGATTTATGATCCTGAACTGAGAAAGTTAGTTCATACAAAATGAGAACTTCACTAATATGGTATTATTTAATCTTGAAGAAAAATGCCAAAATTAAACACGTCTGGACTACAATTTTTTTCTTCCAGAAAAAAAAGAGTAAATTCCAAAGTAAATTCCTTTTTCAGAGACGTAATTTCTGGGAAAAAAAAATGTAATTTTTTTACTCTACATAATTAACTCTTAAAAATAAAAAGAGTAAATTATTTTCCAGTCTAATTCAAAGAATGAGATCATATCTCTGAATCCATTAGCAATGACAGGATGGAGACAGGGAAGAAAAAAATATCATCCAGATCTTACGTTAGTAACAGGAACTCATGTTAAAAGAACTACTTTCACTTGCTAGAGCGAACTTGTAGTGGTACGTGGTCCGGGGTAAAATGCCACTACCTTCCCAAAAGCATCTTGGGCAAGAAGTGATTGGGTAGGTAGGCAAGCAAAGGCACCGACTAGCTGAAAAGAGCTGACAAGTCAAAGAACGGGAAGAGTCTTCTATGTGGAGTTCCCGTGGGATTTACTGATACCCCGCATTGAAGGCGTCCAGGCATAAAAGACAGGGATCAGCTCAGGATCAGGGTTTAAGTATGGGACAGAGGGGGACGGATCCCAGGTCAGGGGCCAATGGAAATAGGTAAAAGTGATGCAGAGGCGGAGCAACCAAATGAGAAAACCAATGGGACAACAGGGGCGGGGCACTGTGGCAAACTGTGGCCAATGGGGATCAGGAGAGGGGAGAACATTCTAGGAGAAAACCATATAGGGAAAACAGGGGTGGTCTGGCCCAGTGGGGCGAACAGAGCTGGGTTAAGTTAACATTTTGTTGCACAGGGCTGTGGGGGGAAGTTTTTTATTACCCTAAGCTGGTGTTACTTTGAAGAGTCAGCATCTGTCCTTTCAAGGCATGGAGACTGCTGCCCCCTTGGCAGGCTCCATAGCCTCCACATGAACTAGCTTGGGAGATGGCAAATACAAAAAGAGGGAGTTCTTCTCCATCTTATTTTTCTTTCCTTACGTCTTGTCTCTACAGTCCGTGCTCAGCTCACCTTGATGTTTTGCTGAAGCTTTTGTGAGTAACTTCATTTCAATAGCTCAGCAAAAAATGCTTACAGAACTGTAGACCAACTGTAGCTTATCAGCATTTTGCCAGGCTGATAAATAGAATTGCCTCAGTAAGGTATCCTCAAATCCATGTAAGTCAAGGGACAGGAGGATTCAGACAAGAGCAGGGGAATGAACAGTGAAATTGTCACTTTTGCTTGGCAGAAAGTTTCTCAGGCATTTGTGCTGGTCAGAGAAATGTACCAGAAGACTTAAAAAAGGTGAAAAAGGTGAAAAGGCTCCTTACCATCTGAGAGATTATCAAAGTCCCATTAAACTAATTTAAGTTTTCATACTTGTCTTAATGATGCCTGGATCAGATGTTGTATAAACAGACAGGTGAATTACTACTAGGAACTTAATGACCTAATGTGCAGCCTAATGGATGCAGGAAAGGGTGTGGATGTTGCCTGTTTGGACTTTAGCAAAGCCTTTGATGCTGCCTCCTGCTTCATACTCCTGGGAAAGCTGGCAGCCCACAGCTTGGACAGGGCCATTCTTTGCTGGTTAAGAACTGGCTGGATGCCCAGGCCCAGAGTGTGGTAGTGAATGATGTTGGTGAATGGTGATATGACATCTAGTCAATGGAAAAAAACACTCTTTCTTAGACAAAAAAGATGTTCTATTTTGCTCTTGCCTCTAAAAGTTTCCCTAGTAAAATCTACTTGGCACTTATCTCGAATATACTATAATATAATCTGTATTCATCCAAATTCAACATTTATTATTCAAGCTGGCAGCTACTGCAATTCAAAACCCATGTAAGCTAATAATTTTAAATGCGATATTTCATGTGTTTGATGTATGAAAATTCTATTATTCAGCAATTTGGCATGTTTTTGCAGTAATAGTCACTTTAGAAGTTATTGTAGTGTTATTAAATATCGTTATGTGTTTTAGAATTGTTGCTAATTTAATCCTATAAATAATTTAAGGAGTCATTGCAAATAAAATTTTCCACATCTAAAAATATGAAGAGTGAAAGCTAATAATTCAGTCAGTGTCTTTATTCAGTTGCCTATCAAATTCTGTTTCCATTTGCTTGTGCAGCTCTTTCTGTTCTTGCCCTGTTCCATGCTGTACTATGTACATACTTGTTCAAAGACTAGGATTAGTAGTTTTAGGGTGCTTCTCTGTATGCATTTAGTATATGAAGTAAAATAAAATTTTCAGTACCTGAAACCCTCTGGCCCTGTTAAGTTGATCTTTAAAGAATAGTACTGAATATCTTTCCTGCCCAAGGAAATGTGTATTACTCTTGAATTCATGTCATCTAGCTCTAATGAGATAAGACAATGAAAAACGAGGATGTCTCTGTTCTGATGGGAGCTCTCTTCATCTTTTAACCCCACTGTAGTTCCATATTGAACAATTTGAAGCAATCCCAGTACTGTGGCACAAGTTTTTCCTTCTTTTTAGCTAGAAAAAAAAATCCTTTTGCTTCCATTAAGATAAACTCCATAATTCATAATACAATTGATCACATTTTTTTTTCTCAGATTACTGTAGACTCATAGAATCAATTAGGTGGGAAAAGACCTCTAAGATCGAGTCCAATAGTAGCCCAGCGCTGTGAAGTCCATCACTAAGCCATGTGCCTGATTGACATGTTTTTCAAATATCCCCAGTGACAATGATTCAACCATGCCCTAGGCAGCCTGTTCCAATGCTTGGCAACCCTTCCCTGGAGCAACCTGAGGACATTTCCTCTTGTTCTGACATTGCCTGGGAGAAGAGTCTGACTCCCACTTTGCTGATACTTCCTGTCAAGCAGTTGTAGAGAGTGATAAAGACTCCCCCCCGTCTCCTTTTCTCCAGCCTAAATAACCCCAGTTCCCTCAGCCACTCCTCATCAGACTTGTGCTCCAGCCCCTTTTGCAGCGTCATTGCCCTTGTCTGGACACGCTCCAGCCCCTCAATGTCCTTCTAGTCGTGAGGGCCCCAGAGCTGAACACAGCGCTCGAGGTGTGGCCTCACCAGTGTGGAGTACAGAGGGACAATCCCTGACCTGGCCCTGCTGGACACACTATTGCTGATCCAGGGCAGGATGCCATTTGCCTTGCCTACTGGCCACACACTGGCTTCATGTTTAGACACGGTCAGTCAATACCCCAGGATTTTTTCTGATAGGATGCTTTCCCACCACTTTTCCCCAAGCCTATAGCACAGCATGAATTTGTAGTGACCCAAGTGCAGGACCTGACATTTGGCCTTGGTGAAGTTCACATAATTCATGCAATGAATCCAGCCTGTCCAGATTCCTTTGCAGAGCCTTCCTGCCCTCCAGCAGATCAACAATCCTACCCAGCTTGGTGTCATCTGCATATTGAAATTATTCTTAGAGAAAATAAAGTAAGGACGAATTTTCAATTGGCAGTTTCATTACATTAGCTTTCTAAAGGTAGAACGGAATTGTTCTGAAATGCAACAGTACTAAGAGCTCAGGAAATGTGATGCAATTAGCAGCTGTATTCATATTTTTGTGTCATGAATACATGAAAAGTGACAAGTGGGATTTTGTACAGCCATACTGGAAATTATGAGAGTTTTCACCTGGAAATCAGAATAACACTTGTGAAAATAGCGGCTTAACTTACAGCCCACTGCAGATATAAAATAGCAAAATATTTTACATAAATATTCAAATATATTTTGCATCTTAAATATAATACAAATATATTTTACTGTGTAAAAGCAGATTCATTAGATCTAAAATTGTACATTCATATACATATAAATATCTACGTATGCCTAAAATATGTCTCTACATCTTTGTGTGTGTCTCTACATGCTTGTGTATGTGTATTGATTTGTGTCTTTAGACTACTATGCTGCAAATAAATGCACAAGGATGGAAAATGACCACCTGAAGTTGGAAAATGCAGCATCAGGTTAAGAGCAAGAAAGCTAAAAGTGTTTCTTTTTGTGGCAGCAATACAGCTGATACAGCTGTGTCAATAAGTATGTTATAATTCTATTATATTTTATGTATCTGGGTAGATTTACAGAGCAATATTTAAGATTAGCACACACAGTATGATTACAGTTTTATACTATTATATATTGCATGGATAAAATACATAACCATTGGCATAAAATAGCATTCCTTGTTTTACTAAAATTATTTGACTATGATTATTTTCTGTATAAAGAATACTATATAGGCAAACATGTCTGGTAGTGAGTAATTGTTGCAAAATATATAGCATTATTTAGTCAGATAAGAGTGCTTAGGTATTTTCAATTGAGCTGCATGCTCCTGGTGAAATATAAACAGAAGATAATGAGCAGTGACAAAATGTGAATATGCTGAAAGGCTTTTACTGGAATAAATAAAATCTATGTGATATCTCTTCTTATTTCCAATCTTAAATGATCTAAAAGGACAAAGAGCATATTCATGGAATTCACTGATAATCAGCCTGATATTATCTGGAAAGGAATATTGAACACAGCTGAAAAAGAAATAAAATAAAGGGATATGATGTTAGAAACATAGTAGTAAGCAGTAATATGAAATCAGACATAAAAATCATACACGTTAGCATACATACAGCCCAATTGAAATAAGGTCAATGCTGAAGTAGGTTTCATCATGCTGGATATTGCTAGAAGGTATTGAAGGTACATGAAATGTGATACCAGTCACTAAGAGGAAGCATTTAGGCAAAGGGATATGTTTTCCATGCAGGAGAGAAAGAACAAAAGAAAAACATACTGAGGTTTAACCTATGTCCGTGATATCACCTCAGAAACTGCTGGTTCAGTGTGAGTCTGCAAATGAAGAATTAAACACTGAACAATATGTGTTGATTTTTTTTCAACAACAGCAACACAGAGCTCTGTTCATCTATACAGCTGCTTTTTCACTGCTGCATGATCTTTTTAGATGATGATCTCTTCAGATCAGGGACCGTGCTTTTGTGGAAGCTTTGAGTGCAGCAAGGTTCTGAGATGTTGTCCTACCATCACCACTGGGGTTAATAACTATGCTTCAATGTGATTTCTTCCTCACACATTATCACAGTATTACCTGATGATAGCCCTGACACTACAAGGGCTTATAAAATAAACCTGAAATTGATTTAGCATACTTAATATTTTTAGAAAGAATATTGAATGTAGCTCTAAATATTTGTGTGTTTTGATGTTTTTACTTGCCATATAGCAAAAGCCTTTTTATTTTTGGGTAAATTGACAAACATTTTTTTGACGCAAACCAGTTTCTGAGTATTGAGAAACTGTTCCTGTTTGACATTAGATTTAAATAAGACCCTTTTGAAATTTTAGTGGATAAAATAGAGAAACTGCAGGATGCTGGAGGATAGCCATCATCAGGACAATTATTTAGACCATGGGAGAAAGAGTTTCACATTCCTTCTCTGCTAAATTTGAAATTGGAGATATTTATTCTGCATGTGTATCTCTTTACCTGACTATTCTGAAATGAAAATCCTTCTTGCTAGATATCTTCATGATTCCACAAATAAAGACTTCCTATGCCTAGAGGGTAGTAAAAAGGGTACCCTGCTTGGCTATTTTGTGAAGTCCTGAACTAGGTCAGGACTTCACAAAATTCTTTGCTCATATTTGACTCCTGTACGTCCATTTTGGTTTCATTGATTTTTTGACTTCCCCACAGGTGCTTCCCTGTATGTTATAGACACATAAAAACATGATGGATATCCTGGGACATCTAAACTGCTCTTTGATGTTTAATTTTAGACAGCTGACATCCTTTCTTAAAAAATTGAGTAGCAGCCTGATCACTGTGCTAAAGTCTATTCTAATGTAACACTGATTTGGGCTGAGATTGTTTCTCAGAACTCTGTCTTAGAAATATCTGAATCTTTTTTTACTTAAGCTTCAGTGAAAATTGATGAATTGTTACCCAGATATACATTCAAATAATTAATTAGTGTAAAGAAACAAAGATATGAATTTCCTTCACACAGAGTTCCAGTGGATGGAGCAAAAGAAATAAACTGATTTTTTTCATAGCTTCTTTCTTTCTTCTCTGCTCCTATTTTCTGAAACACCTGCTTTAGGAAAAAATCACACACTATAATTTAACAGGTGACATTTAAACATGTGAGGTGTTGCAACAGTCTAGCAAACATTCAGGTGTTTTCGCTCTTTTGTTTCCCACTGTAAGGCTAGAATGTCAGAGAGCTTCTCTGAGGAAAAGGGTTGACAGAAAATCATACCATTACAGTAGATGAGACTTCTTCACAAATGTTAAATATATTTTTCCCAATAGCCCAGACTTCTTTTTTTTTTTTACTATTTTCCCATATAAATTATGTTAAAGCAAATTAAAACAAAGTAGTGGTCACAATCTAGACCACAGCAAAGAGCACATGAGCCTGCAGCATTAGTCCTATAGGAATGACATATAGACTGCTAAATGTTTTCATGTATAGCTGTGGCCACACTGAAACAGTTTAGGCTGCCTCCAGATTTAAACTATTTCTTTGTGTACATCTCAGTGGGGTCCTTTTGCTTAATGAAATCTTAATATTTCGTCTTTTTAATCCAATATTTGGGGAAATAATCTGAGTGATTTATTACAAGCTCCCTATGAATGATCCCTAGCAATACACAGTGTCATGGTAGGGTATGCTGAAGAGAGTGTTGGCAGCAGCCAGATCTGCTGGGGAGAAACAGACGGTAAATTCACATGTCAATGGGGCAAACATATTCTGAACATAAAATGAGAACAAGCATGTGACAAAACAGCATGAATATCTGGCTATAGCACTGGCATAGGGCTAAAGACCTTTTTCCACTAAGTAACATCCAACAAGTCCTCTTCCTTTTTTTTTTAATTTTTTTTATTTCTATGCAACAAGAATTACCGTGAGACTTACGAATATAAGCAATGATAGGTTACAAAAAAAGACAAATGTAAGTTCTATGGAAATAAATAGAAACGTCATCTTGAAAATGGAGGAAATTACCTTTCTCCTCTTCTACATCATAATTCAAGGAACACATTTTGGCATGATACCTCAAGAAGGGTTTTTACTCAACTAGATAAGTTAATACGAGCACTGAGATTTGAAAAAAGATATTAAAGAAAGATTGAGAGGATGGAATTACTTATTTGGAAAGGACTAACCAAGGATAAGAAAATAACCTTTCATCATGTAAAGTGTTGCTAAGAAAAGAAAGTGTTCCATGATCTAAAACTGAGCTCAAGTATAGCTAAGTAAGAAGTGAAGATGAGAAACATAAAGTAAAAATAAAAATAATAGTTCTAGGACATTTCTAGGAAAGTTTAAAACTTCAAAACTTGTCATGAAAGAGGAACAGAGGCATTATTGCACACCACAGACTGATTGAATTACAGTTCTTGCTCGAGATTTTATCATTCCTTCATACAGATATTAGTTATCATTCTGTCACCTTCTAGGAGTGGGTTTATAGCTTGCTCAACCCCAATCTAAATCCTGGGTTATAGATCCCAGGATAACAAATATTGTTATGTCACCAAATCTAGCCTGGGATCTCTATTTGAAAAATATCTTACAAAATGGCTTTAAAACAGCTTCATCAAATCAAGGCATTATAAATTTTTCCATTCAGTTGTCCAAAGCATGTTCCTGTCAGCTCCTTCTGATTCATCTTAGATGGCCTGCCTTACCCCAGAGAACCCACAGGCCATTATTCAAACAGATCACTCTTTTCAGTCTTGACTAACCAGCTTGTCTCTGAGACTGGATCATAAAACAGAACTGCACAGACCTCCACTGATAGTGTCCCTATGACAGAAGAAAAGGAGTTTCTTAGGTTTGGCTGAACACAGGATTTTTTAAAGCTTTCTTGAGGGAGATGACAGTGTGAAGACTCCATCCAGTATCAAAAGTAACAAGCATCCCTGAAAAATTGGCCTTGATGAAACAATTTCCAGGACAAAATATTTTTTATTGATTAGTTCTCAAATCTCCTGAGATGTCCTACACAGCTATACATCTGGCAGTGTTGTCTTTGGGGATGCTTCTGACTGGATTGCTACTTTAATTTTCTTCTTCAATCAAACAGTGCTTTCATGTGCCTTTAGCATAAGTGATATAAAAGCAGGTGGTCAGCAACATGAGATGCAGGTAGAATCCAATATAGTATTCATAAAATAAAATTCAGATATTTTCCAAGTTCATTATAGCTGTCGAAGAAGTTGATTTTATTTTAATAGTTTTATAGTTTTACTTCTTAAATAAAGTAGAAGTAAATTTAAATCTTTGAGATCTGCACAGAACACAAGGTGTCAACAATTTATTTTTTACAAGGAAAAGAAATAATAATCCAGGAAACATTTGAGACTGAAAATACTTGTCAATGCTGCCAGTGGAAGAAGGCCAAGACAAAGGAATTTTAAGATCAGAAGCAACTGGAAATCAAGCATCAGACAGGGGGGTTATGATGCAGAGCTTGAGGAGATGATGAGTAAGAGGAAGTGGAAGGCATTTAAAATCCAGCCAACAGGTAAGAAGGAAAAGAAAGTGCTTTAATTTTCTTTGAGGGAGTGTAGCATTTCTCTCTAGAGTCCTATAACTTCCTGAGGACATTGCAGAAGCTGCATACCACAAAGTGATCATCTGGAAAGAAAAATTGTAATATGGCATCTCAACTCTATATTGTCGTAACAACAAATATGTCAACTTAAATATAAGATGCAATTTTATATGACTATAAATCATGTGGAGTTTCTACAAGGGACCATTTTGAATCCTTGAATGTTTCTTGTCCTTAAATTACACAATGGTTTAAATTAAGCAGAAAAAATTTCTTCTTCAACGCCATATGAGGTTGTAACAGACTTTAAGAAAACCTCCCAGTCTTGATTTAAAAATGACAAGAGATGAGAAAATCTGTCACTAGCATTGATAGATTTTATTCTGTAATTGATGAAAATACATAACTTATTTCCAATGTGAATAACTAGTTTCAATTTTCAACTACTGGTTCTTGTTACCATGTCTTGCATAAAATAAAAGAGCTCTGTAGAACTTAATGTATTTTTTTCCAGTGAAGATACTTACACACTGCAATCAAATCACTTTATAATCTTCTTTTTTATATGTTCTGTATTTCACTTTAAGGTACTTCCTCCAGTGCTTTCATCATTTTTGCCAATCTTTATTTTTTTTTTTTAATGAACTTTCCCTAACTTTTATCTTTCTTCTAAAATATCTAAAAAACATAATTACAGAGAATATATTATAATACTCCCTGCAATGGTGAACTCGGCTATGTACTCTAATTAAGTTTTCTCTTCCTTCTCCAAAAACAAAATTACTTCTTGTTGCTACAGCATTGTTCTGAATGCTGGTTATCTTGCTGCTAGGACTCTTAGGTCTTTTGAATCTCTTTCTTTTGGGGAAAAACTCTTATTCTGCAAACTCCAATGTTAAAATTCTCTCTGACTTCATTATAAGTAGTTCATTTGAATATAAATGGTTTATCAAACTATCCAGATTATTTTATGGCATCTACAATCTCATTATTACTTACCTTTGGGATAAATATTTTGCCTCCCACGTTTTATTGCTGGTGATTACATAATTAGTTCCTTATTATGTGTCCTGTTCCCTGTGGAACCCCTTTCTCCTGTATAAAATGACTAACCACTGACAGCTCATTTTTAAGTCAATTAACCAGTTCTTGATCCGTTCAACATATTATACTTTATGATACCATACTATGTCTACTAAGTATATTTATTAAACAGTGAAAATTAATAGCCTGGAAATCTTCTTAAAAATGCTTTCAGCTTGTAGTAGTTTGGCCATGATTGGCCAATGTATATTACTGACACTTGATAAAACCAATGAAAGCGTGGGTACGCCTTTTGCGAATACACCTTTTAAATGCAAACAGGGGAACCAGCTCTCTCTTGGTTTCCGGTTGGAGCAAAGGTAACAACTGCTGCCGGCCCGCTCCCCCTGCGGACCCTGAGGGCCCGGCGGGGAGTCGGGCCGGGCCGAACGCGGCCGGGAAGGGGAAAAAGATCGCGGGGCCGAGCCACGGTGGCTGATACCTGGC
>WAAG01064817.1:78993-90308 GCA_013390105.1 Tichodroma muraria | reverse complement strand
TATTTCTGATAACCCACTGAACTGCCTACAGATGTAGAAAATCGGATGTTTTGTGTAGATTATCATCTGACCTCTGGAAAGCTGCCAACATTCTTATCTAGCATTAAGAGAACAGCACTGAAGTTCTGAACGAGTTCCAAATACTATTCAGAGAGAGTAAGGAGCAAATTCAGAGTTGTCAAGACTGCTTGACTTAAACATTTCAAGCACCTAACACTAGCAGTTCCTCTGCAAAGTGTTAAGCATGCAGTAAACCATACAGTAAGCAAAATTACCTTCAAGGCATTCTCACCATTAAGACACCAGATGAATCCTCTGCCTAATTACTTAACTACACATATATCCACAGAAGCTTGTTTCCGTCTCCTAATACAGACAGCTTGATCTAGACAGGGTAGAGAAGGAGTGCAGCACACCTTTGCATCATGCAGAAGTCTTGTTGCTCCTACATCTTTTGCATATTCTGTCAGATCAAAATCAATCTTCTCATATAATGCCAGCTCCTCATCAGTAACAGGTGCCACTGCTTCATTAACACCTGGGATGAGGATTTTCCCTTTCTTGTCTACAAGAGAACCTGTAAACAAAAAGCACCTAATATCAGTATTCAACCAGAAGATACAAGATGGCATTGCCGGGAACACTTTCCTTGCGAAACACAAGTCCTGGCCTTCCGAAAACTCTGTAAATGCAGTGAAATTCAGACTTCTATTTCCCAGAGCCAGAGCACCACTGAGCATGGAAGACACTTAAAAGAATTTGCCTGTATCCAAAATGTGCACTTCCTTGCTACTGTATTTAACTCTACTGCTACATGTTTACTGTCTGAAGGTAGGATTCCCAAAGAGTTCAATATCATACCCACAGCAGAATTTGAGAAGACAGCTGACTTAATTAATATGCAAATTTGAAGCAAGGCTTTAAGGGAAGCTAATAGTAGACAGACAACTTCTTGGCAAGACCTTCACCATATTTCTGTATCTATGGCATTAGGTTTGCATACCTGGCAAGCACCATTACACTGGACACTGCTTTGCTACTGCAAACAGTCCTTAGCGACTCCCTCACTGAAACTCAGTCATGCTTGGCCCTTGCTCCCTTTTTAAATGCATTCAGTGAAACTGTTTTCTTACCCATTAGAGCAATGAGATCTGTCATGGCCTCATGCACCGAACCACCATAAACTCCAGAGTGAAGGTCTTTGTCACAACATTCCACCTGATTGAAGTGAAAGAAGACTCAGGTCAATTTTAGCACAGAGATACTGCCATGCAGGGAGGAGACTAGAACAGCCAAAGCTCAGCTAAAACTTGATCTGGCCAAGGGTCAAGGAGTGTCCCCATCATCTGGTCAAAGCAGGTGGTCATGTAGCGTCAGGGGATGAGAAAAAGGCAGAGCTATTTGATGTCTCCTTCGCCTCAGTCTTCAACATCAAGATCAGTTGTCATCGCGATGCCCAGCTCCCTGAGCTGGAAGTCGATGATCGGGAGATGAGGGAAGGCCACAGTCCATGAGGAGATGGTTAGCGACCTTCTATGTCAACTAGCCACCCACAAGTCTATGGGCCCAGATGGGATCCACCCACGCCAAAGTACTGAGGGAACTGGTAAAAGAACTTGTCAAACCACTCTCAATCATCTACCAGCAGTTCTTGTTAACTGGAGACATTCCTGCCAACTGGAAAAGCACAAATACGACACCCACCTATAAGAAGGGTGTATGTGGATGAAGGTATCCATGCTAGGAGACAATCCTTCAGTGAAACTGCTGCCTTATCTTGCTTCACACATCTGAAAGCTATCCCACTCACCCAAGTATCAGACAGGATAGCAAGAGAAGGATGTTTAGACTATTAGGAAAAAACATTCCACCTAAGTCGCCGATTTCATTTTTTCTGAAAAAAAGCTACTGGTATGAAAAGGTTTGCACTACCACTCTTCTCCAGTGGAAAATTCAGTTTAATAATACTGGATTTGCAGTGAATTTCAGCACTTACCTCTATGAAATAGTAGCAGATACCTCTCAAACCATAAGTGATACAAGGCTTCTTCTTGCCTAGCCAGTAGTTGTCAGAAATGCAAACATAATCCACATCTTTAAAGAAAGCATCTCGCTGAGCAAAAATCAGTTCATCAAGACCTTCAGATCCCGATTCTTCCATACCCTCTAGGCAAAACCTAATATTTACTGGAAACTCCTTTCAAATGAAAACAAGAACAGATTAAGCACGTGAAAACACTTGACTCCTGCAGTAATCAGTAATTTTCATCTGTCACATTCAAAGCAGAAAAATGGACATGGCTAAAGTCATTCCACGACAGTGGAACTTGTTAATTATACACAAACTGGTTTAAAGTGCAGACTGTGCTTTTGTTGAGGGAACTTCCACCACCCCTCATTTGATGGAATCCAAACTCGTCAAAAAAGTCAAAAACTTGTCCCCAAACCTCTTAAGCATGGGAACACTTAAGCAGAAATCTGTTGCCAAAGGTAAGCCACCAAGCTAGGAAAACTAGTATCAACCACAGGAGTTGCATGTCACAGTAGGAACAGAGCTACCCTGTCTATCCAGTCCAGCATATTCTGTACACCTAGACAGCAGCTGAGAACTGGTTATTCCTCCCAAAAGCAACAGGAACTTGTCTTGCAAGATAAAACACTTTGAGCTATTTCTGACTGCACATTTTCTTTAACAGAAATAAGCAAACCTCTCAGTTTTAGTGTTACTCAAGTTTACCTCCGCTTAGAGCTCAGTGACATAAAGCTCTGATAAAGGCCAAAGTAATTTGGTAATGATCATGAGGATCAAATGATGATCACATCTGATTATTCCTCCTGCTCCACATGCTTGCATATGTATTTTTCTTCCTACGTATTTCATTAAAGGAAAATTGTTAGAAGTGCAGCCTAAGCATCTATAAGACTAACCTGTCAGCAAGTCAGCCCTACTAGGAGATCAGGGAATTTACAGGACCATTACATCATTCCTCCAATCACCTGAATAAGCAGGCTTCCCTCACAAGGGCTTGTGACTTCGATAACGTTTATTGCTAGACTCAGCTGTGTGTGAAAAAGCAGAATATGTTTTGGGCACATACCTGGTTAGTTTGTTGATAAGCCTCCAAGGCATTCAGCCAGGCAAGCACTGGACCTTTGTCATCTGTTGATCCTCTCCCATACAACTTTCCTGTAGAAACAAGATACAAATTAACCACTGAGGAAAAAAATTAGTATGAAGTCTCATCTCTTGCCTAGAGAGAACACTTCTGAGAACTTTAATCCTACTTATATTTAAAAAAAAAATATTTCATTTCTGATTCTTCCTAAGTAGCAGTTTTACATCCTGCTTCATACACTCTTTCAAGTGGGATAGGTACAGTACTGTAATAGTTCTCCCACTTACAGAGCTACCCCACCTCTTCCCCCAGCTGCTCCCTCAATAGGAGTTCGTTATAAGCCAGGAAAAGACATAGCTGCCTTATCCTTCACAATAATACAGTTTTCTACAAACACCTACGAACAGAAACAAGTATCCTGCTTTTAACAGAAATCTATCAAGTATTATCTTCAGTTCAATAATTCCTTGTTTGAAGAGTAAAAATTCAGTAGCTAATCACTTCTCTGGATTCTCCCTAGAAAGCAATTTAGTCAAAGGCAAGTTTCACAGGCCACAGGGAATTCCCAGGAAATGTAGCACAAGGGATCACAGCAGAGGCAGTTATCAGCGCAACTCAGAGCTGCGGCTACAGCCCCTCAGCACTCCATGTAACCAGTGACAGAACAGGCCAGACAGCTTGCAAAGGTCAGGAGCCACTGGTGAATGTCTCCTGCATGGCCAGGCTGCACAGACACAAGCCACAGCCTGAGACAAGTCTAGGTCTTGCCAGCAGGTGAGATAAGCAGTTTAGTACTTGGACTCTGCTGCCTATGACTAAATGCCCAAGCAGAAGTACTAGATAGCACAGATACTCCTTTTTCTGGCAATCATTAATGCCTATGCAACACAAGTGGTTAATGTCCTTCTATTGATATGACCTTTAACACTGAGAAAGTAAAGAAGAAGCTGTTGGTAGCACCAGCTTTTAACAGAAAAGGAAGTTTTAGTCTTCTTGACTGCTGTCAATGTTGGTTCAACAGGAGATACGGCACCATTTCCTCATCCCCATTTAAGGAAGAGGGATAAATTTTGGGGCACTACCTCTGCAAAAGAGCTTCTGTAGTACTCACAGTGGAGCACTTAAACACAAGGCAACCCAGAGAGGCTGCTGTGCCACTCCTGCTCCCAGACATAAAGGAGTTGTGTTGCGTATTTTTTTTCAGTAATGGTTCAAAATTCCTGCAGTCTGACATAACCTTACAGGCTTCACACTGTGAACAAGAAATCAGTCCTAAAAAGCTCTCTGGCAATAAGCTGGCACCATGGAACACAGCAGTTAAGATTGTGCTGCAGCTACAAGGAAGAAAACACGCAAATTATTGCCTAGACTATCAGAAAAGGAAACAATCTCAAGAGTAGCTGAGATTTTGCAGCTTGACTTTTTTACCATTTCCCCACCCGCACATTTTTACCTCAACAGTATTAAATAAACACCCGTTAAATAAACACCATCCGACCTTACTCTCCTTCCTCCTTTCAATCAATGGCACAGCATTGGAACAACTGAGGAATACCACACTTGTTACAGAGATGTTCATCAGTGTGTGAAGTCCACTGCTCTTACCATCTCTTTCTACCAGTGTGAAGGGCTCACTATCCCAGCCATCCTCTAGTGCTGCTGGCTGAACATCCAGGTGACCGTATACACACACTGTCTTTTTGCGTGGATCTGTGCCCAGTGTTCCCAGAACAATTGGTGGTAGGGGGATCTCTGAGCCATCAGGGAGCTAGAAATAGGAAGGCAGAACTATTAAAATGTGCAATGTCAGTTTTAATCAGATACATGAATTACTTTAATACTATGGAGGTTATAAGAGTAAAGGCACAGACAGCTGAACAAAACTAATCTACTTAAACCAGTTGCCAGAAGCAGGATGCCAAAGAAGGCCTGATGGCATCATTCCAGTTTCCTGACAAATCCCAGCAACACTCAAAATGTCCCAAGCCACTTAGAACTGCTAGCTTTAAACTACCAATCCTACATCACGTTTTGGCAGAGCAAGCTGATTGCAGCCAAACTGCTATATCTAATGCTGACCTAAGCATAAGTGATAAACTCCATTCTGTGTTGCGTGTCACTGCACTTTCATCCTGCCCACAGTATAGCTCTCTGGACAAAAATTTCCTGACAGTGGTAAGGCTGGTTGTAACATGTGCCCACACTCAAATAAGATCAGCATAACAGATGTATTTCTCTATACCAGCCTACACTAAGGGCAGGGGAGTTACACTAAGGGCAGGGGAGTGCTGATGAACTCAGCTAAGGAGTTCAAGAGTCAAACTTGGCTTAATCCCTTGGAGTACTCCATAAGCAATTATCACGTGCTATTACCAGTCAGCAAGTATTTCCCTTCCGGTGAACATGTACTTCTACACACTGTTCAGCAGATCAAGATCAGCTTTGACTATTTGCTTATATGGGTCCCAAGCTCCAGTTTTTTATCAACAGGTTACACGGTCCTTGGCCAGCTGCAGCTCTACATGATTAAAGCACTACTGCAAGAATTTACAGTAATCAATGCGTGACAAATTGCTGTGCAACAGTAAAGCAACTTTGATCTGACAAATTCAGTTGTTTTACATTGTCCCTCACAGACATAGCAGCAACACATAATACACTGAGTACCTCTCTCTATACTTAATATAAAACTGAACACTGAAGGTACCGCCTTGCAGATGGATTAAAGTTACCTATTAAAAATATTACATATAATTCTAAAATCAATTCTTGCTACCAAAAAGTTACAGTGATGAAATGAAAAACTTGGTCTCTGAATTCATTGAAATGCTTTTGACGGGGTTTTAGGCTGTAGGTAGTAGCAGAGCTAGAATTAACCTATAGATTCCCTCCCAAGTCAGCTGTTCTCCTGCTGGATGGAACCCGTAGCTACAAACAAGTGTAATCCAGTCGCCCAAAGCAAGAACTGCTCAGAAGGTTCCCATAAACACAGATTTCACCCAACTGTCTTTCACGCCAGTTACAAGGACTATCTCCTAAAACTAATAAACATTCCAGTACAACGTTTTTTAACACCGCTATCTAAATCCTAGTCTAACAATTTTGGTATGGGTCCTACTCTGAGGCAGCTAGCAGCTAGGCACTTCAAAGGAGGAGTGTATCAAGTGGATATTGTCCTAGGATGAGATTATCATTATCACTCTCATAAGCACATACATTTCTCAGGGGAAAAAAATAAGCAGTCTAGATGGCTAAAAATGAGGAAGAAAGCCATCCTTTTAATGATACTTCTGTATCTAGTAAGGCAACAATGCAATCCTATGATAAATGTAACACTTCTGAAAGAGTCCAGAAGTCTTTCGGCAGACTTACTCAAACTTCAGTCCGTACCTTTATAGTCTGTGAGTCTAAGGACCAATACCAGCCTGTTGTTTAAAATTAGCTTACCCTTTTTGTTCACAGGTGCTCTATTCATGTTCAGTTCAAAAAGCATTTAAAACACATTTAATACAGTCCAAAATTTAATTCAACATCTTGAATTGGGTCCCAAGGTTTACTATAAACAAAGGTTTTTAACAGAAGGTTCAGACTGTGTGGCAGGAAAGACATTATTTTACACCCCAACAGGCATTCTAGGCCACTGCCCACAGGACCCTTGTGTGGAGATCCTGATCCAGAAGTCCATCAGACACCAAGGAATCAGTGACCCACAAAGATAACCTGAGTACCCCAAAGCCTGTGCCATGCTGTGCTGCACACACAGCTTCACCTTCCTCCTGTATTGTGCTGTGCATATTCCTGGACTGCAGGATAAACTGAGCCACTTGACTGTACCCGGAAGGCAGCTCCCACTGGGCACTGGGCATTACATCACCTGCATGTCCTTGACTTAATCTAAAAGCGTATCAAGAAATTCTCTCACAAAACCCCTTTCGTCAGTGGAACTGAACAGCTTGAATAAATAAAATGGGACAACATTTCCATGCACGGGATCTGCACAGTATGTTGGATGCAGTTTGGATGCCTGCTAGATGCTGCACAGCTTGGAAGTGCCAGTATCCGCAGGGATATAAGAATAACCACGCTGTCCGCTTTCTTTATAGCGATGAGTCCAATAAACAGCCTTTTAACGGAGTCTAGGTGCCTTTCCTACTGGGAACGTAAGAAAGCAGCACTTTCTCGTGCAAAACACCTTGTGTTCTAAAGAGATTTTTTCCTATTAAGCTGATGTGGAGATGCTCACGTACCTTTTGTTTCCCAATATCCATAAGCTTGGCTGTGCCTCCCAGTCGCTCAATCTCCTTCGCAGCAACCTCCATCATGTGCTTGATTTCACCCCTCTTCTCTGGCCACGCTGACACACTCTGGATTGCCACCCACTCTGCCAGGCGCTGCAGAGAGGGAAGAGCTACAGGCTTTACTACACAACAGGCACCACGCAAATACCACCACATCTTGCAATTCAACAAACTCTGGTTTAAGTTAAGCTCAAATTGAGGCAAATCGGCTCTGTCCTCTGCTCAAAGAAGAACATGTAACCATTAACATTACCCTCAAAAGCTCTTTAAAACCCCACTCGCCTACAGCTGTCCCTGCTGTGTAGCGCAAAGTCTACAGATACACCAAGTAAGCTTAAGAGAATGACAGCTTGTGTTTATTGTGCCTTTTTAGTTGCTCTTCTTTAAGTACCCAGAACCAGCTAAAGTCTTTTGCGCTCCTCAAAAAGGCCACTTCAGCTTTTTATCCCTGTGTGAGTTCAGCAAGAACAACCGGCAGAAATCAAGCTGAACACTTGGCATAGCTCATGCCTGAGCTCACAGGGCTGTACCACTGATTCCTTCAGGGCTGAAAGAGACTACAATACAACCTGTAACTAAACAGCAGGTCAAGCAGCAAAGTACCCCTTTGGAGAGGGCAAGCTCTCCCTCCATACCACAGCATAAATTACTTCACACAAGAAAGCTTCGCTCCAGCCTCATTTATAATAGATTTCATCTCCCATCTCCAAAGGGAAGAAACTATAAAACTAGCTTGGCATTCAGAAGACAGTGTCAGCTTCCTGGACCTCTAAATAGGTCACCCGTTACACTACACAGTAATAGATCATTTCCTAATAAATTTACCGTGGGCATTAAGCTTTTTGAACAGAACTATGCCTAAATTTAAGAAACAGTTTTCTGGCCTGACTCAAACCCCTCACACTTGCTGCCTGCTCTTCCCCTCTCTCTCATTACTAGACATTATTACTGAGCATATCATATAGACGTAACAACAAACTTGAAGCTGACCACCTAACTTCTAATATCCCACAGCTGCCCATGCTGCAGGACAAAACTCAAAGAAAACTTACCTGAACATAGAGGTCCTGGTGCTCATCGATGTATTTAAAGAGGGTTTCAAGAGCAGACATTTTTGGACTAGTTTTCAGAATAGTGTTGCTGAAGATTCTGTGACAGAAAAATAAGTTAGCTTTCAAGGGTTTAAGAAGTCATAGTCAGTAATCAAAAGCCACAGGAGACTTTCACCTTTCAGCTTCTAATGCCACACACCAAGCTGTACTGATATAAAACTTGAGGCTTCTCCCTTTCATGAAATCACCGTAGTGAAGGGGCTAAACGAAAGCATATTTAAATTTCAACACCTCTCTTCCTGCCTCTCCCCTCAAAATAACTTTCAAAGTTAAACGGAGCAGTCTTGTCTCTAGAGATACTTCCATGAAATCACACACTTCATTTTACTGCAGACTTACAGGAAAAAGGTTACTCAAGTCAAATGCAACTTCAAAGAGCAGATTTCATTATGACTTCAACTAACAGCACGCCATAGGCTTGAATGCTGGTAGCCAGGTCCAAGGAAGTGCTACACTTTGGGCTCTGCAGAGAAGGTTAAAAGCAGGCAGCTGAAGAACTGTGCTTTCTTCAGCCTTAAGGCTCAGCCTGCCACTCAGACTTCACAAGTAAGGTCAGAATGAAGCCATAGGAACAGAGGCCAGCCCCAGCAGGCCATGAGCAAGTGGTCAGTGACTACTTCAGTGCCACCACTTCCTTCTTTTGTTTTTATTTCAACTGAAGTTCATGTGAGAAAACCCAGGACGTCTCCCCTCTTCAGTTTTCTGTCTTCCTTACTAGTCTGAAATCAATACTGAAAAGAAATAACGTCCACTAAAGCAACAAAGCAAACAAGGTAAAGCCTAACTCTCCAGTTAGAACTAAAGATACAGCACATCATCTAAGCCAGGGAAATAATGAGCTTTACAAATCCCAGAATGGCTAAGGTTGAAAGGGACCATTGGAGGTGAGTTGGTCTAAGATGTGGCCCTACAACACATTACTCTGGATAGTGCCCAGGAGCCTTCTGAGTGACTCCAGAGAAGGAGGCTCCCTGAAGTGTGCCTCTGGAATCCACATGCCTGGACTAGGAGGAAAAACTCCAGTGTCCATGTAATACAAGCATGTTCAGCAGCTCCAGCCACTGTGATTCAGTATTTTGTTGAGTCAGCTTTATGCCAGATCCTTTAAGCCTTTCTTCTGCTTCTACATGGCTGTCACAAGACAGTTGTTAAAACATCTGACTGCTTGTCCTAGGATTTCTTGAGCAGCTGACTACTCTACATATCTGAAACAAACCCCTTCCAGCTGCAGGTTGCCCCACACAATATACTGCAATACAAGCACCACCCCAAATTTTCCTTCGAGCAAGGTTGTAATTGCACAGATACTGGTGTTTGACATACAAAAACTCTTTCCCTCACCAGAGATAGCATCAATTTCATTTAAAGCATCCGTCAAGTTTAAATTTGGATAACTAGTTTTAAACACCACTTAGAACAACTCCAAGTCACCGGACAGGTAATCATTCACTTCAGTAGTCATGAAAGGTGAAATCGGAACCCTTTCAGAAGGACTACACAGACATAACCAAGGTAAAGCAAGGCTCCTCACTGAAGCTGTGGTTCCCTAATAAAGCTACACTCCTCACATGCAGTTAGAGCTCAGGCAGGATTCATGTGGAGCATTTCAGGAAACTAGCACACAGCCATCAGTCCAGGGCATCTGACCCTCCCCTTCACTCAACTGGTTTCTACAGCAATCCCGGGGCTCTAGATTCACAGCAGAAACAAAACACAAGTTACATCGAGGCTGACGTTCTGTCCAACACAAACAAGATTTGAACTAATTCTTAAGCCAGGGACTACTTCAAATATCTCCTTAAGCATAGTTAAATAGTTCTGAAATCACAATGGCATTGAATCACACAAGTCGCACTGAAGAGCTGCAAAGAAGCTTGCTCCAGAAAGCTTTAAACTACAAAAAGTACTGGTTACTACACAGCAAAAGGCTGGATGTTACTTCCCCCTTCGTCTTCAAAATCAGAGTTTGAACTTCCTGTAAGTCCTTCAGAACGGAGAGCTGAACCCTTCCTACCTAGGCAGAAGAGGCCCCACAGTTTCACCTTTTCACAGGACTACAGAAGTTGCCTCTTGAAATAAGATAACCCGAGGGACTTCCATTGCACCACTACAACTCTGCCGTCCTTAGCCACAAACAACATTACCATCCCAGAGGAGAGCACTGAACCAAGTTAAGAGCGCTCTGTAAGCCACCACTGAGCCTCATGCTCATGTCGCAGGCTCAGCACTTCGGGCCGAGGTTGACCCAAAGACGAAACGTGGGGCTTTCTTTACAGGGTTTTGCAGCACGGGGACGAGCTCCCCGCAGCCCCCCAGGTCGGTGACAGCCTCGGGACGGGAGGGAAGGAGGCAGGCGCACGGTGGGCTTCCTAAGGACAGCGCGGGGGGAACGCTCACGGGGAGACAGCGACAGTGAGGGAGGGGGCAGGAGCGGAGAGGCAGGAGCAGCTTCTCTCCGGGGGCAGCCACGGTGCCGCCGCGCCCCGAGGCCGAACAGACGCTCCCCGCCGGGGGACACGGAGCAAGGCCCTGCCCGCCCGCGGCGCCGCGCACCCGGCATTCCCGGCTCCTCCCCGCCAGGCCGGGCAGGGCCGGGGCCATCACGTACGCCGGTGCCGCCGCATCACAGGGCCGAGGGACCCGGTCCCCCCGACCCCTCCCGACACTCACTCACCCACAGCGCACACTCACACGGCCTTCCACCTGAAGCAAAGGGAACCGGCGCCGCCACGGAGCTTTAAATCCCCCCGCGCCAGCCCCGCCCCGCGCCGCGCGCCGCGCCGCCCAAT
>WAAG01064817.1:66726-78892 GCA_013390105.1 Tichodroma muraria | reverse complement strand
GAAGCTGCGAGTGTCCTTATGGTCTTCCTGCATTTGTGGTTTAGATAGGTTCAATAAATTTAGATAGATTTAGATGCGGTTTAGAGAGGTCCCTAGAATTAGTACTTAGGAATTCTAATGACAGAATTAATTATAGAATATCCTGGGTTGGAGGGGATCCACAGGGATTGTCAAAGTCCGACTCCTGGCCCTGCACAGGACAGCCCCAGCAATCACACCGTGTGCCTGAGAGCCCCGTTCAAACGCTTCTTGAACTCCGGCAGGCTGCTGCTGCGACCTGTTCCGCTGCCCAGACACCCCCTGGGTGAAGAATCTTTTTCTGATAGCCGTCCTAAACCTCCCCTGACACAGCTCCAAGCCGTTCCCTTGGGTCCTGCCACCGGTCACCACAAAGAGATCAGTGCCTGCCTCTCCTCCTCATGAGGAAGCTGTAACTGCAATGAGGAGTCCCCTCAGTCTCCTCTTCTCCCGGCTGAATAGACCAAGAGACCTCGGGTGTCCCACGTACAGCTTCCCCTCTACGTCCTTCACCATCCTTGTAGTCCTCCTTTGGCCACTCCCTGATGGTTAATGTCTTTTTTATATTGTGGCACCCAAAACTGGTGACCTATTTTATTCTTGTGTTCCTACACGGAAATAATTTTTGGTACTTTTTTCCCACAACCCTAGAAAGAATTCATAAACCAAAATAAGAATCAAGGACACGAGCTGACGAAAGAAAGGCATTAAAGAAGCATGTGTTGTGTAGCAAGTATTGTGTACTGTGTTATCACAGTTTTCTGCAAGCCTGTATTGATCTAAATCCACAAAGCATTATGTGGAGAACAAAAACCACACAGTAACTTACCTGAGGGAAAACAAGAACTTCTTTTGAAAGATAACAGGCCCAATTATCAGCTTTGAGAGCCTTGTAAATTGTCTTTATGGAAACACAGTTTTGTTTTACAAGGCTGTTAATTTGGAGGTGAAAATAACGTATAGACACATAAAAATCCTTTGGGAATGGAGGAGAAAGGAGGGGTGGAAAAAGACACATTTATCACAAATTTTTTAGGAATAGGGGATGACAGAGCAAGGTACTTTATAAAGAAAATATAAGCATGCTCAGCATTCTTCGGTCCTGACAGAGATATCTAAACATCTAAGCTGCTCTATTTCTTTTTTCAATATGTTGTCTTTGAAAGAGTTTTGTTCTAAAGAAATAATTAGTAGGTACTTGTGCCATTGCTTTTAATCACAGGGATATAGCACGTATGCGTCAGCTGAAGCAGTAGCAGCAGAGTAAATGAGGAGCCTGAAACATAAGCACTGGTCTGGGCGAGGACAACTCTGTGAATCAGCTTTTTGTATGGCTGTGGACTGAGAGCCCCAGGGCTTTGGGAGGCCAGCAGAAATGCTATTAATAGTGTGGCTGTCCTTTCTGAAAAATTCCACGTGAAATGATGAAAGGGAACAGGAAGATTCTCTGGATACTACAGCACACATGCAAAAATCTCACTCTCACTTATTTTGAAATTAATTTCAAGTGGTGGTGATGTCCCTATTTGCAGGTGTATGCCATCTAAAAATTTCATATTGCTCAATTTTTTTTGCTTTTTCTCTTACATGAGATAAAGTCACGTCTACTTTAGTGCACTTCTCAGCATCATAGAAAACTGAAACTCGTTGTCTTCAGCCTGTTTATTGTATCGTGCTATTTCCTGCTCTGTCTTCCCCTTTCCTCTTTATTTTGTACATTTCTGCTTAGGTGATTCACAAGCCCAACTTTCTAAACACTGCATTAGGTAAACTGCTAGACTGAAAGGGAAGACTGTAAATATGGATGTGCAGAACAGCACAACTTTGTTGGATTTCTTTGGTTTCCTGCAAACTATAGTGTTTGAGCTAGTAACAGCAAATTTAAAGAAGGACGTTTAAGGAAGTCCTCGCTGGTTGCTTTAATCCTTTCTAAGCTGTGTCCTATTTATATCACACCCATGTGCACCTGCCTATGTGGACATTTTGACTCCATTAAACATTACATTGTTTACCTGAAGTACACCCACTTCTGCTGGGTTTGATTTTGTTGACTAAACGTGAACAGAGCTGCTTATCCCTGGAAATTGCACTGCCACTGGCATTCCAGCAACGTTAACCTCACCTATTACCCCTGGCTTTTCAAAACGAGGTGGCCTCAAAGCCCAAATTCATTTAGAGGAATAGCACTAAACCAAAACAAATCAAAGTATCATTTACTATCCAGTCAGTACTATGGCCTCAGAGGTAACCTTGCCCTGGCCCCCAAAAAAGCAGACACATTTGAGTGACGTATTGTAATTGTAGAGTGCTGAGCACTTGAGCTGAAGGTTCAAGGCCTTCCTAATCTACATATGCATGTGTGCCACGTAGTAATTAATGAGCTTGATCCTCTCGAGCTTCTTCCAGCAAAATAATTTTTTAATAGGTAGTGAATCAAAATACAGGGCAGATTACATTTAACCTAGACTTAACCATGCAGAAAATGTGGGTGTTTACATGGGGGAGCCCAGTGTGGGGTAGCCCAGACTGTACCAGTGTATACCCCAGACTACCCNTTCTTTCCACCCCTCGGTCTCATTAGGGTTAAATTAGTCCAGAGTGAACTCCACTCAGAAAAGCCATCCCCGCCCGATCTGCGTGATCTTTCGTGGCTCCGAGACAGCCCTGAGGAAATTCTCCCACCGACCATGCTCAGGAGAAGAAAACTCGAATTCCATCAGCCAGATATCAGCAGCGTAGCTCACAGCTTGGCTCTGCGGTCTTTTTTTCCTTTTTCCCGGTCAGCCTGACTTGCTTCCCCCTCCCCCCCCAGGCCCGACGGCCACGTGGAGGGAGGGGGAGCAGAGAATGTTCGGCAGGAGCTCTTACCTGAGCCTTTACCGGAAACCAAGAGAGAGCTGATTCCCGGGTTTGCATTTTAAAAAGGTGTATCGTAAAAGGCGTACCCACGCTTTCATTGGTTTTATCAAATGTCAGTAACACACATTGGCCAATCACGGCCAAACTACTACACCTAGACTTAACCATGCAGAAAATGTGGGTGTTTACATGGTGGAGCCCAGTGTGGGGTAGCCCAGACTGTACCAGTGTATACCCCAGACTACCCAGTACTGACCCTGGTCAGAACCCAGTTAGAATGCTCCATGCCACTTCATTGGACTCTGCACTCAGCTTTTGCTGCTGTGAAGCGTGCACGCAGAGGAATGCTGCAACTGAGACAAGAACCGAATCAAAGCCTAGAGTCCTGGTCCTGTGGTCCTTCTTCCCATCCTAGCATAATGGAGCACTAGTGTGAAATGAAACCCGTGTGGCTCAGTAGCCCAAGTTCGTAGTAAATGCTAAAGCACCCTTCTCCCCCCCTCTGCTCCTTCCCTTCCTCTATCACTTACTGACGGCTCCTTTTGTCATCTTCTGTGTCCTCTCACTTTGCTGAGCGTGACAAGTGGAGGATTTATATTTCCAGTGGCTCCATCCAGTCCAGCTCAGAACAGAGACATCTGCACTGGTCTCCCATGAGCCCCCAGTGTTGTGCCACTGTGGAGCAGACAGACACACAGGGGGGCTCTGTGCTGCTGTGCTAGGTTGACTCTCTGGCTTGGTTGCCATAAGAATGAGGAGCTGATTTTCCCTGCAGTGCTGGGCTTGATACTCAGGTGGTCCAGCGTGCTCACAGAACTTCTCTTTCCTCACCAATCCCTACAAACCTCTTCCTGTCCTCAGCCTCCTGGCTCAGTGGTTGACACATCAAACTTTTCTGCACCTCTGGTAGCCCCTGGTATCAATAAGGCTGTAGCTTTCCTGATTAAAAAACACTCAAAAGCTTGCTGCAACTTTAGATCCTCCAGTATCTTAGCATGTTCCAGTACCAAAACATCCTGGATTACTCAGCCTTCAGCAGTCGCTAATTGCTTTACTAAGCCAATTCAGGACACCATAGATCTTGAATCTTTCATCCTAGGCACTAGATTTATCTGCAAACCATGACAGCGTAAAGTAGCATACAAGGGTCTTGCTGTGCACTGCTGGATAGCTCTTTGCTCCTTTTTTCCTGGCTTTATGTAAGGCGGTTTTTGCCTTTTCCCAGAAGTGCTATTTTGTTGAGTCTGTACACTATATTGCAACCTGTGTTTTCCATGTCCTCTTCTCAGGATGCACCAGTGACACGTTGGCAATGTCACTGTCAGAAACATCAAAACTAACTTGTCTAGAGGGCTGGAGAGATTCCCTCAAAAATTAGAGAGTGGAAGAGAGCCAACCAAAAAACCCCTAAACCCTCCCTCCTCTTCTAAATTCAGTGTGTAAATTGCCCAGACATCAATGTGCTTTTGGCAGCATTCTCCCCACTACATTGCCCTAACGTTGTCCAGGAATGGGCAGTCTATTTTGGGGATCTTGTGCTCAGAGAGAGCAGGTACTGTTTCCATTTCTGATTTTGAGGCACTGATTAAAGAATGGTGTGAGGGGCTGTTAGTAAATTGCTGTTTTCCAGTACCTCAGAGAACTGGCTTGCAAACTGCAGAGCCAACATATCTTAGAAAGTCATTGAGTGGACACGCCAAAGATTCCTTGTTTGCTGGAGTGTTAGTCCAGCTGTGCCAGTGCTCTGAAAGGAGTAAAAAACCGCACCGACATCCCTTTGCTCATTGTCTATTCCTCTGCCTGAGAGACTAAAGCACTCTGTGCTTCTGCCTGCTTGTCCTGGTACTCTGCATTAATATAAGAAGTCAAAGGCTCAAATGGGAATGGTGAGATGTGTGTCTTGTAACAGGCACGTGTGAAGGACGGGCAAGCGAAGAATCAATAACCCAGCTAGATGTGCTCTGGCTGCAAATGAGAACCACAGCCCTTGGGCCCTGCTGCAGTCCAGCACTTTTCTTTGGAATGACCAAAAAGCCCAAATGCAAAAACATTCACCCTTTTTCTGATTAATCTCAACTATCCTGTGTTTCATTCCAGTGTTTCATCCCAACTCTATTCCCAGTTTATCCATGCTGAAAGTGCATGGAATGTGCTATATGCTTGACGTCATTTTCAATTTCTCCTTGAATATATTTTGGGATGTTGGGAGACTTTATTTCAGTCTTTTATAAGTTGTTGATTTGTCAATGTGAAAGAGAAAAAATAAAGAGGTTTGTCCAGGAATGCATGCTCTCCTCAATAAAATGGAGCTTAAGTGCTTCCCCAGCTGGAATTCTACTCTAGAGATGCAGCTCTGCAGGGCTGCTTTTGGTATCTTGTGTAGTTTCACTGTGGTTCCATTCCCCCTTTTTGGCGGATCTCCTCTCTTCCAGGACTGAGGATCACATCCAGAACATTGCAACCCTTGTTCTGCATTTTAGGAGACTTGCTATGAGTTCTTTTGCTAAGAACATATGTGTGTGTGCATCTGTACAGCATGGGCTGAAAGCACAATTTTGTTCTATGCAGGAAACAGGGAGTTGCAAAACCAGTGACTATTAAATATTGTCCAATAATGGCATGTCTGCATATTCCTCCTTTTATGTTCCTTTGTGTAAATCGAAAGCAAATCCACTGATTCTGGACCAGAATTAAGAACATTTTTTTTTTTTTTTCTGAGAAGAAGAATTCTGTTGCTAGTGATGGGGGGGAGAGAGGCATACTTAAAACACACAAAGTCTTCTGAGGAGAGAGGTGACTGACAGAGGATGTTGGTGGTAGACAAGGGCTATGAAGAACTGGAAAGGTAAATCATCGGAGAATAAGGAGAAAAACAGGTAGGGAAGAAAATGGGATTGTACTGAAGAAAAATGACAGAAAGCAGAAGACTGTGCCTGTGGAAGAAGCTACAGAAATCTGTTTCAGAAGCTTCTCAGTCACCAACTATTCTGCTCAAAGCAGGAGGCAGCACTGTGGCACTCCTTGATTGTTACACTGGCTGTTGATGTATGTGTAGCAGTGACTCCCCAGAAACAGGCCTGGCCACCAGAACCATTCAGGTTCTTGGAGGATGCTTGCACGTAACAGGAGGAACATTGTACAGCAGTGGCACTGCTGCTGCTCAGGCAGCTGGGCAGGGTCCCACACGCAGATTTCTTGCTCAGGAGTAACACAGGGGAGTCACTTGCTCTAAGGGATGCTTAACCTTTATAGAGTTATGAGCTGTTTGTTTGTTTGTTGTAAGCAATACAGAAATTGAATAGTCTACTCTTCCCTAAACAAATGTCATACAACATCGGATGCATGCAAACTAACAATATATTCCCTAAAGAAAAGCTAATTACTTGGAAAGTCTGATAGAAAATTGGATTTCACTAATGGATCGTTTAGCAGTTTGCTCCATGCCCAGATATTCATCATTTACAGAGAAACTGCAGTGAACAGCTTCAAGGAAATAACTGAAAGTAATTAAGTTTTACAGAACTGGTACTGAAAATCATCCATAATCTTCCTAAACCTTCATTTTTTTTCTACTTCAGATTTGGATTTTTAGAAGAGAAGCCAAAAAATGGACATACTCATATGTCAATGCATCATGATCTACTGTATGTGACGGCTTCATTTAATTTGATTTTTAGACAAGCAGTACTATAGTACACAGCCCTTAAGCCAGAACAACAAAGCAAAAGAATCAGAAAAATACTATAAACTAATATTTGCTTATGTGAGTGGAGAAAAGCAGCACAGATTCTCCCTGGAAAGTCAATATTTCCAGTTTTCAAAACATTTCCTGTGCAGTATCATAAGTATCCACTTGGTGGTTACTTGTGCCTGCAAAGGAGATGCTTTTTTCCATCTCCAAGAATCAGTTTTGCTTTCCATTTCCCTTCTAGTAACAGACAGCATGCAGACCTCTGGCTGCATTTTACAATTTATGGCATAAAAAGACGTGAACATGTGGACTTTGGGTATCCTAGGTCATCCTCGCCAATAGAAACAAATTTAAAATCAATCTGGTGCAAATTCCTAACATCAACTCATTTCAGAGTCTGCAGCCATAGAGATGGGTTGATTTAATCTGTATGACAACATGATATCTTTTCTGGTAGTATCAGCTGTCGAAATGCACTGAAATAATAAGTCTGGTCACTTGTCTAGAAAAGATGACACTTAACTTTTTCTCTTTTGAGCTACCGCGCATCTAAATAATCACAGCCCTGTGACCGCCACCCGTTTTTTATGTGACCATTTAAATTACTTTAAACCATTTATGTCAATAACATGCCAGACAGAATTAGCTTATTAGATGGTGGGGTGTTTATTTCTACACAACCCTAGTGCAACTTCTAAGTATTTCTGGAATTGCTTCGGACACTCATAAAGAGAAGCTACAAAGACCCAGATTCAGTATTGGCATAATGAGATCACTTGGCCTGAACTTGATGCAAAGACTGGAAACTGCATACAGAAAGACTGGACAACAATCTCAGCGTTTTCCCTTCTTTGTTCACCCTTTCATACACTGTGGACAGACACACAACACGCCCCACAGCAGCACATTCCACTGGAGATCATCCTCTTAGGCTTGGAAATTTGCTCTCATGCCACTGACTCCAATCGCAGGCAAAGAAAATTCCACCTGTAATTCCCCTCGCAGACTGATCGAACTTCATCTTACAGCTAATTTTCCTTTTGGTGACTGGTAATATAAAGAGGCAAAGAATTAGCAGAGAAGCAATAGGCAACATTGTATTGGGCACTGTTTGGGATATGTGGACAAAAATTCCAGAATATTTTCAATGTCTTAATTTTTCCATCTTATTTGAAGAATTGCACGTAAACCACAATCTGCTACAAGCAGATACCTTGTAATTGCCAAGGTATCTTACTGGCTTCTTCAGGCAATACTGTTTCCAAATGAGAGGGAAGAGTTGGCATGAGGTTAATGAAAAGATTAATTAAAAGGGGATATATGAGAAGAGCAGGACAATTAAACTCTGCTATGTGGAACCTAGAAAGTGGTAAAAGGGAAAGAGAAAGCTAGTGTCTTTGACTTTCCTCGGCAGCTATGCCTAAGAAATATTTCAAAAATTTACAAGCAAACAGGAAAAAATATATTATGATTTTTTATTGTGTTTATGCATGGGAAAGCTTTTTCTGTCTAAACACTTGCCCTTGTTTAAATCAGCGAATTATACCAGGCTTTTCCCTCACCCACTAAGCGGTACTCTGTATTTTAGACTGTGCCATTTTTCTGCTTCTGGTTCACAATGTGACCCAATAAACTCACTGCTCACTGATTCCGTAAAGCTTCTGTGAGTAGTTTGCAACATACTCTTTCCGATTAATGGCACAAATGAGAAAATGCATTTGGATTCCTCTGGTAGACTCAGTACTCTGCAGGGGAATTTCACTGCCTAAAGGGCATGTTCGAACCTATGTCTAACCTTGCGAGGTTTCTCAGCAGCAACTTTGCCAAAGGAAATCAGAAAGAAATATTTATATGTTAAAATACATTTTCCAAAGTCGATTTGAACAGCCCTTAAAAGTTTCTTGGCCTCCCAGAAGGAAAATAGGAGATTCATACGTATCTTGTGAAAGATTAGCAGACAAGTACCCTATTTCCATAGACAACCAATGACAGAAGGTGATAAAATCAATCAAAGAGAACAATGAGTCCTAATGAACCAGTTTTACATTTCATTAACTTGAGTGCCAAGGTAGTTCTTAATGACCGATTTACTTTCTTTCTTCATGAAGAATTCAGTAATTAGGAAAATAAGGTCTAACAGCATAATGCGACTTGAGCCTGCGACTTGAGCCTGCAACGCAGTTTGTGTCTGAAGGTGATGAAAAACATGAGGGCTCCGCAGCTCCTTGGGCGGAGGACTTCTCATGGCCCTGCTCTGAGGAGCTGCTGAGCCCCTGCAGAGGCACGCAGCACAGCGGGATGCCGTGCCAGGCTCCTACCTGGCTGTGCCAAGGCATCTCACTCCTGGCTACTGAAGCCTCTGGTTATTCCACATCTGAGCTGTCACTGGTGATGTGCAATTTTGTGATGTGCCCAACGCAGCAACGAAGAGGAGACCAATTTGATGCCGACATCGTGCTCTAAGCACCAATTCAAAGATTCCTTGGGTAGGAGCTAATTCAGTTAGTCCTGGATTATTTTTACTGCCCCTGATGTCACTTGCCTTCTACTAATTAAGTTCCACCAAGTTTAATTCTCAGTCAAAATGAGAATAGGAATATAGCTTCCTTTGGGAACACAGGGATTCAACATGAAGCAGACACAGTTTCATATATACAGAAAGCAAAGGTTCTCTGATGCAAAGGGTTTTTTTAAAGAAAAATTGCTATGGCACACGGGGACACACACACACACACACATATATATATACATATATATATATATATACACTATTAATTCTGTTAGTCTTAACCTTGAAGCTTAGGGAAATCTGAAATTAGACTTGAATTTTTCAGCTAGCAGTAGATTGTTATGAAAGGCTAGACCACTTGATCCTAAATCACCTAGGCTTTTATCTTCTACTAAATCCAAGCTTTCTGGGTCAATTCTTGACCTGTTCTGAAGCTCTCTATGTACATTTGTCCAAGAAGGTATGTACACACACGCACACACACGCACACACATTTACCAGACTTGTCCAGCTTTTCCCACCCACTAAAGTCGGTGAGATATTTAAAAATTCAGAGCCTGAACAACTAGGTACAACCCCTTCCCCTGCCTGAATGCTGTATTGAAATCTTTTGGGAAGACAGGGCTTTATTCCCTGCAAATGCTTCCTGTGGGATTTACCATAAAATGAAACTGGTAAACTACCCCGTATAAGTATCATGCAACTTCATTAAGCTTCATTCATCTTGTACTTTTATTTTTTATTAAAGATATTAAAGCAATATTAAAACTACATTAAAACCTACTATTATTTTCTTAGTTTATTTCCTCATATTCTGTAATTTCAAAGCATCAGATACCTGCATGTTAAAGTTAGAATTGCTCTTGCTACACGCAGCAGCTGTTTTCAAACCAAAGACGAGGATGTGGGCTCCTTATGGACCCCAAAATTCAATGAATTTTAGCCGATATCTTGGGATTAAATGAGCAGTGCAGCCAGACACCCTCCTGCTGCTGCCTGCTGGGCTAGCTGCCCCGATCCAGCTGCGGAGGGAGCAGTGGCAGCCTATGGCTGGGGTGGAAATGGGGCCGGGACTGCTTCTTTCAGCAACCATTTCCATTAAGATCACCTTACCTTCAATATCTAATTGCATCTTTAAGGTGCAGACATTTGATACGGTTCTGCCTCCAGCACCCCAGAGCACCTGGCCCTGCAATGTGCCTCCCGCACCAGCCTGGCGGCATCCTCGGGGCTTGCCGACCTCTCTGAAAGTAATCTCGGCAAGAAACAGCTTTCTATTTCTCTGACCTGTTAGCAAGCTGAGAAAGCTCCCTGGGCAGCAAGGAATATCTTTCACCAGGGAAAGGAACTGGACTAGGCAGGCTAGACAAAGAGGAAAACTGGGAGGTGGTGGTGGAGGAGGAGGAAGGAATGTGCTTGTTTTTTCAGCAGCAATTAGAGAAGGTCAGCTGTGACACCTGACCTGGTCTGAAATCTCTGTATTTTATTCCTGGCTTGAAGTCAGGTGTAATTAGATTTCTTGTCAGAACTATTGTTGAAACACCAATGACACATATACAGAATTTCACAGACATTTACTAAAAATGCATTATATCCTTTGGGGATTGCTGACACACAGAGAAGTCAAGATCCACACTTTAAAACACACGTGGGTTTGTGCCCACATGTGCCTAAACCATTACCAAGACAGCTTAGGACCAAGCAGTAGGGACTTATGCTTGACTTTCCCCCACCACCTGTATCCCTTTTCCATGTGGGACATATATCGGGATTGTTCCAGACATCAGTATGGCAGATCTGCAATTTTATCTCCTAGGTGGCAGCAGTCACTGATGAAGGTTAGCTGTGTTCAAGCCTAGCTGGTAGTCCTACAGAGGAATGGCTGAGTAAAACTCCTTCTTGTCCACTTATTGTCCTAAAAATTTCCAAAGAACCACCCCAACATGCCAAGCTGGTCAGAGACAGCTTCTGAAGCCATTTTTTATCAGACTGAGAAACAGGATTAAAATCTTCTAGTTCCTAGCTGCCTCCTTGGTCTTTGCTGCTTGCCGCATTCCCAAGAAACGGACTATCACCAGTGCCTCAAAAGTAAGCCTCTCAGTAAAAGGGTCAGGGGAAAGAAAAAGAAAATTTGAAAAGGCAGCCTCAGCAGGTGAAGAAATGAGACGGTGGAGAAACTGAGCAAAACACACTGATGGAAGATGTGGCTAACGATAATGATTCTGCTTCTGAGACTTTGGAGATGAAAGTAATTTTGATCTTCTTGCATCTCCCTCCCCACTGGCAGTCTCTTGAAAGGAAAGCTGGAATATGTGCAGCGATATTTTTATATTTCTTTTTCTTTTCTGCTACAGTCTACCAACTACTTAGAAGTTCCATTTCAAGTCCTGCTCTGCCAGGTAGAGGAGAACTGCACTGATTGTGTAAAAGGTGTGGATAACACTGCTGCACCTGTGTTCTTCCCTCGCTGTTCTGAGAGATAAAATTCGATCATATCAATAGAGACATTTTTCTTTTTAAAGACTTGTCAAGGAAGTATTTCTCATTAAGTTAGACATGTTGCTAGGAGTATATATCACTAAACCAAGCTCTCTGAACAGAGACAGTGAACATCTGCACCTCGAGTGAGGAAAGGATGCCAGGATATTCCTTGCTGTACGGGAACTTCCTTGCTGAGTCTTTGGCCCCTCAGAAACGTTACCCAAGTCAAATAGAGGCTGTCCGGTGGGGCTGACCACACCCTAACAGGGACACAGCCACGGGGAGACAGCGAGGGGGCAGGGAGAAAATCTATCGACCCCAGCATCCTCGGACCCAGGACACCCTGCCCGCTTTGGCAGCGTACCCAACGCGGCCGCTCGGCTGGCGCTGTCCGGCGGCCGCCGAGGGAGGCCGGACGCGGGGTGCGGGCAGGGCCCGGCCTGCTGCCGCCAGCGGGCGGGGGAGCTGCTGGGGAGCCGAGGGGCGGCCCGCCGTGGGTCGCTGGGGGCTGCGTAACTGGAAGGGGATCCGAGTCGCTTCTGTCTTCCTTCATTAGCTGCGGGAGGATAAAACCGGGGAACTTACTCCAGAATAAATGACAAATTCTT
>WAAG01064817.1:51419-66329 GCA_013390105.1 Tichodroma muraria | reverse complement strand
GCGGGGCATCTCCCGAGAGCTGCCCGGCAGGACGAGGCGGGCGCGGTCCGTCGGGGCTGCTCTCCGGGGCGCCCTGCCCGGCTCCGGGCGCCGGAGGTGCCGCATCGCCGGCGCCCCCGGCTCGCACGGGCGGGCGGCTGCCTGCCTCCCTCCTTCCCTCTCTCCCTGCCTGTCTCTCCTTCCCTCTCTCCCTGCCTCCCTCCCTTCCCGGGGCGAGGTCAGGTGCAGGCGGCAGGCCGGCTCCCGGGCGCGGCGTGCGGGTGCGCTGCCCAAGCCGAACGCTCCGAAGCAGAGGAAAGCCTTCCTCCGGGTGTCGGGGGTTTTTGTTTGTTTTTAGCCGAAAAGCTGTTTGTACAAAGGTCGTCTTTCAGAAGTGCCAGGCAGCTTGTATCGCCTCCTTTATGGTCTGGTGGGGCCTGGCGTGTAAGATGTGGGTAAAATTCAAGAAAGGATTTGCGAATATTCATTAAAATTTCCCTTAAAAATAGTGATGAACAGATTTAGGATTGTGTAGGAAACACTCTGAGAAAAGGAGCAGCGTGGGTTAATGCTTCTAGTTCAATTTCGTTCCTTAGTCAGGGTATCTGTAGTGCCAGTGGTTAGGTTGGAAAGGAGGAATCCTAGTGGGAATTAAATAATCTATCACTGCAAGCAAGGAAAAACTGATCATAGATTTTCTTTAATTCTATGTAATAAAAAAAACAAGCGTAGGCAGCAGTCCTGACAGCATGTTTTTAATGGCAGTGAGATCCCGTTTCTTTACCTCGGGATCCAGATTGAAGTAGGGCTGAGCTCAGATTTGCAGCTGAAGGAACGATTCCTGCCTCATCCTTAACGTGCTTGGGAAGAGCACTGAGATATGGAGGTGCACGGAGCTGCCAAGCTCAGGGAGGTCCAGGTCCCTGCCACCGCAGTCACCAATAAACAGATGGACAGAGACTTGTTGCTGTTCTTTAGTTTGGAAAGCGTCAGGCAAGGCTTCAAAAGCTCAGGAATCGGATTTCAGTCGCAAGCTTGGAAAGTTGTCTCTATCACTGAGACAGCTCAGGTTCAGACTCTCCTTCCAGAAGAAGAGAGCTGAGATTGCTGTGCTTGTCTGTGAGTAGGTGAATAACCAGTAGTATCGTTAAAGTTTGTAAGTAACACTCTTCCCAGATGACGTTAGAAAGGGCTTGTCCTTCTGGTGGAGTAATTAGAAAATGAGCTCATCTTCATCCACCTCAAAAGAAGTTTTTCTACCGCTTCTGAACATGAGTTTCACTGTTACAGGAAGTGCAGCTAATCCATGAAGCAAATAACCTGATAGCTTGATTTTCACACCTTCTATTAAGCAAAAATCAGCTTCTAAGAAAAACTATTTTACTAGTCATCTCTCAATAGGAGATGAGCTATTTTAAGGAAGTGGCATTTCTGAAGGTTTTATTTCCTTATTCTGAGTAAGATATACATCTGTGCAGATGTGTACTACAATGAGAAGACTGAAATAGCACTGGGCAATTTTCAGGGACCAACTTTAACTCTCAAAAAACCCCCCCTGCTCTTTCCTAATGCCAGTCTCATCTTCATTTACCCTGAACACACTAAGTCATAGCAATCAATTTCTGTTCCCTCTGGAGAAATCAATTAATTTTGATGCTTTCCAAACCTGGCTCTGTGTTGCATTTACATAGAAGTAGGAGCTAACAAGGCAAAACCTCAGTTTCAAGGCTGATGGCAGTACAGTGAGCTATTTAAATTTATATAAATCCTCAGCAAGGTTTACATTCATTTAAGCTTTGCCATTAATTTAAAACCAGCTTTTTAAACTTATCTTGATAAGTGTACTGAAGACATCAAAGATTATGTAGCCAATTTTAATAAGATACGTATGAGTGAGTCCGATCCGTGCTTGTGTGTGCATTTTTGTGTAGTACAGCTGCTTCTTTATCAGGCCTTTGGCTTAGTAGCACTTTCATATTTTAGCTTTAAGAATCTGTCACTTAAAGAAGTATCTGTGGCTTTCAAAGGTCGATCACTAGGTCGATTTAAAATTCTCTCATCAACAAACCTCAAAATTCAGTCATTAAGACAGGAATGGCAGTGTGGAGGACCATTTCTGAAATATTTCTTTGGGGAATTGATTCTTCCCCTTATATCAGCAGGATGATGGATAATCTTGTATCCAGTGAAATCTGAAGTTAGTGGAAAGCTTCCTGTGTTGGTAAATAATAAGTGGTCCATCTTGTCATGGCAGAGCAATCCGTATTACCTGGCTAAGTGATTTTAGTCTACCAAACTTGTGTTTTAATACTGTAAAATGCAAGCTAAGGAGCAAAATAGTACAAGCCATACCAACATGATGGAAGACCGTCCTGTAAATCTGTGTCCTTGGAATGGATGTAAGCATCAAATAATTGCTTTGAGATGAACTACCAGTGCAGACTGTGCCTAAAAGGCTGACAGGAAGCGGTTCAATCTTCTCGATTGCTTCCTTGAGGAAGCCTTTTTGAAAGCCTTGCTCGCCTTTGTGACCAGCTGAGAATGCACTTCTGGAAGGCTGATCTGTATTTCATCACTGTGAGACCATGAGCTCTTTGGTCAAGTCCTCTTCCACATATCCCAGTTTGCAAAACACTGCACAAGTTCACTGTAGAGAATAATATGATTCAGACACTGTTTGTGAGATACTAGGTTAAGAATCAAATATTTACAGCTTCAACTGAAAAAACAGCAGAAAAGTCCTAAACGGCAATCAGGTTCAAAAAGGACCCGTCTCCTCTGTCTGTGAAATCTGAGTCTGCTTTTTCCACAACTACTTTTTCTCATTAATGTCATTAAGAATGACATGATGTCAACACAGAAAAATAAGCTGCACCTTGACGTGTTTGGCCACAGGTCATGGTCATGTGTTCTTTTAGATGCCAGAAGTCCATGCATGCGAACCCTCTAAGAGCGAACCACATTGAAATTGTCCACAGGGGCAAGTGTTCAAGTGTTTACTCATGTGAACCCAATTACATGACAAGTCCTATCTTCTCTTTCTGTACCAGAAGAGAATTAGATTGTGGTCTGCCAACAGAGTTTTAAATGTGCTTATGCTTACAATCCAAAGAAACCCCCAAAAATTCCTTCTGTTTGTAATTTTCTTTCTAAAATTGCTTAAAGTTCCAGATGGTAAGAACCGCTAATCTACTTTTGTTGAGAAAACAACATTTTCTACTTTAAAAGGTAGAGTAAAGTTGTATTACATTAGTAGGAGTAGATTTTCAAAAGCAAGAACACTGCTCTGCAAGCTCTGAAGTCTGCAGACAGCTGAGTGAGTCTACTTAGCCATCCTGATGTGGATGAGGATGCAGATGTGCGTGTATTGCACACATACATGGACTCAGTGTTCAGATACTCATGGAAGAATTTGCCTACCTGACTCTCCTTGCTGGCATTGAATACTCTCACTTGGGCTGTGAGAACATCAGAATATAAATAAATTTTATGTCTCTCTGAACTGCCCTCAGTGAGCTGTTTCTGTCAACTGATCACCATTCTTGGATTTTGGACTTAGTCCTCCACCCATTCCCCAGTGTGTTGTTTAAGGCTGGACTCTAAATGTTGCTTGGCATCACAACATATTCCTCCGGTGCACATACCTCGGGGACTGTCCCAAGAAAATACATTACTTGCATGCTATGATCACTTTCCTCCTGTAACAGCCAGTCACAAATGAGATGGGGCTCAGGCAGCCACTGCAAGTCCTGCACGTGCAGGGGGGACCTGCCAGTTTGTTTAGATGAAGGTTCGAATGCCAGAAAGCAGTGGAGGTGGATGACACCGTCGAGCTGCCTCACAGATGTTTGGCTTTCTACACCACCCTCTCTATTCCCCTTTCACCAGAGACCTCTGATCATCCCCTCTACTGAATGACCCAAAGCACTCCCTACAGCTGCACTTCTGAATGACCACAGGAATACATCCACTGCCTCCACTTTCGGAAATGATATTATGGAAATTATTCTGGCTTGAGAGAAGGGTTGGTGAGGGAATCCTTGCAGTTCTTGCACTCATTTGCGTTGATCACTAAACTATCAAGCAGCAGTTCCCCTGTTTCCAAGGACTGATTTCTTTCCAGTTAAAAAAAGATTAAGTATTGAAGCAATTAATATTAAAATGTCACTTCTGATAACTGCATATAAAACCTGGAGAGTCATTGTGTTCTGCAGCATTTACATACTCAAAAATTCTGAAAGTTCTTGGTCCAAACCTCATTGAATACAGTTCTGTGCGTGAAACACTCTGTTTCCTGGTGATACAGGTGAAGGTTATCACAGCTTCCTTCAGGGTAGGCTGAGTGCAAGGCTGAAACGTGCAGAGCTGTGGAATGTCCCAGAAATCCAGCTACATGCGGATTTTCCTGTAGTTTTAGTGGCCATGCCGCTAGTTTAGTCATGCTGCCCCGAATCTTCCGGAGAAGTCCTGCATTACACTGTGCCTTAAAGCATTACAGCCCATAATCATTCACAGTGCAGCCACAAGTGTTTAAGCTTTGTCTCACTGAGCTTAAATGTGCAAAAAATTTCAGATTAGCAGGTCATCCAGCCCCTTTCCTTGCCCCTGAAAAACCTGTCCTTTACCATCCCCATAATCCCTGTTTGAAGCAAAACTCCCCTAGTAATAAATCTCTAGAGACTTCTGAAAAAACATTGCATGACCCAACGGTTGTAAGTGTGTGTTTGCAGTTCCATGAGTGCTGCAAACCTCTCAAGCTCAGGACTGCTGCTCATTATTTGTCTTTCTTCTGCGTGGTCCACGGGGGTATGGTTCTGCTATAAATATTCTGCTCTTCCACTCCAGTGCCTCGACTACAGCAGCGGAGCCCTGACTGGGGACCTCTGTGAAGACTTGTGTGTGGCACAGAAGCTGGTGTACAAACACTGCCTTTACTACGACAGAGGTAAGAAGGTCATTCAGGCTGATTGGAGAGGCCAGCCCATCATACTGAAATCCAAAAAAGAAATCTTTTCCAGCTACCAGCACCTCAGTATGCTAGAGGAGGTGGAAACACAGGATATCCCTGAAACAGAGCTTCTGCTTATGGTAGCTTTGGAGGTCAAAAATGCCCTGGGGCTAGAACTGTCTAACAATACCATGGGGCCCCTGTGGACAAGGAAGAAGGGACCACGTTGGAAAGCACAGGTGGCCAGCATGTGGTCCTTGCTCCAGCAGGAAGAATATATCTACTTCAGTTTGCTGCAGGACTTCAGCAAACATGTGCTACGAATTATTGGCTCTTGTGGACACTTTTATGCTGTGGAGTATCTCACAGCTGGACATGCCTGGCACAAAACTCTTTTTCCCTTGGAAAATGTGATCGGCCCCTCCCTTACTGGACATGGAAGCAGGGTGAGAGCCATCATTGGCATTGCACTCAGCTTTCTGGACATGGTGCAGCATTTTGATAATGATTTCTCTCACCGACTTCACCTGTGCGACATCAAACCAGAAAACTTCGCTATCAGGCACGATCTCACGGTAAGTTTAGGCTTTTGGGGTGATGTTCCAGGAATTTGAGGTCAAATTCTAGTCTGAAGGTGACTGTGTAAAAATGACACTTCCCTCCTCGTACAGCTTTTGGCTAAGTTTTTGCAAAGCAAATGAACTTACAAGCATCAAGGGAGACTCTCTAGTGCTTTTCCTCTTTGTAACGTGTACAGCCACATTTTTTGAGCACTAAATCCTGCTGCTTATTTTGAAAACTTCTTGCTCGTTTCTGTTTTGTTTCACTTCTTCAAAGGCACCGGTGCAAGGTCCCTTGGATGTGGTGAGGGACGCCTCCTGTATGCAAGGAGATTTCAAAAGCTCTAAATGAAGCTGTAATTTGAGTCGTATTTCTGGTAGTGATGCTGAAATGAAAAACTGTATGAATTTGAAAGATAAGGTTGAATTCATGGTCTGACACAAGGAGAGCTCCCCACATCAAACACACATATTTGTGCTGCAGTGGTCAGCTTATCTGGTCTGGAAATCATGCAAGGATAGCAACATGAAACTCCCTGCTACTGTCACTTTGACTTTTCATTGTGCAGCTGAAACTCAGACCTGATAGCTACGTATATTTTCTAAGTAGTGGTGCAGCTCACATTCATTCTGTGGACAGAAATTCCTCTGGTTTTGGTCAGAATTTTGTCTACAGATTGGGGATACCGTGCAGTGAGTAAGTGTTTGAACTAGGCTCCCTATATGCAGTGTCATCAGTGGAGTTTCTTCACTCTGAGTGAAGAGAAAGCATTTTCAGGGACTTTAGTACTATTTTTAGTACTCACTGAGTGTTAATGTAACACTTGTATCTTCAGAGTACAAGACAAACACGACCTAAACATACAGCCATTAAGAGCAATTAGAGAGTTTCCCCTTCACCCTTCCCTCCCCTCCCATTGTTTATTCAGGTGCAATACAGCAGCTGAACAGGGAACGGGTGAGGAGCTACATCGAGAAACTAAAGCAATCTGTACCACTGTTTAGGCAAAGCAGGAATTCCTCAAGGCAGGCTTTGCCCATCTTCCTTAGTTACTCAGGGCTGTGGCTGCCTGTGGCTGCCTGTGGCTGAGCACACACCAGAGCATCTATTTCCTAACCCACCTACAGGAAAATAGGTTCCATTTAGGCAAAGGGGATGAATACCGGATGTGTCTTCTCTTATGAGTCCTTTTGGTAAGGCTTGCTTTGCCAGGATCTTCCAGTGACCAACCAGTTCTAGAATGGGAATGCAGCAATGCAGCCTCTTTTTTGCCTCTTATGTTTGTTTTAAGCAATTTTTTCACTTGCTGGTTTCTTGTATAGGATCATAAAAAAACCCACAATTGTACCACTATTCCTCATTTGAGTAATGAGAGTTCTAATGCCCAAAGAAATGTGCCTGGAATGCAATAGTTTTACTTTGAGGATTATTTTCATGTGTTGGGGATAAATCTCCAGCCTTCCCATGCTCTCCTGCAGCACAAAGAGAAGCTGTCTGGTACATCATCCAGGAGAATTTTAAGCTGCCATGGAGCCATATGAGGTACAGAGTTAGAAGGAGGCTTGGGTGAATGCACAGTGCTCTGGGAGAGCTTCCTCTTTTACCAACACTTCAGAGAAAACTGGAAAGATTACAGCACGTTAAACATGATTTTAAATCAGGTCATGAGCAAAGCTGTGTCCTTCCTGTATTTCCTTAGGTACTTTTTTCATCAACTATGATCATAGCAAAGCCCACCAAAATGTAGCTGGTTTTAGGCAGCGTCACCCAGATGTGTCTTCACAGGGTCTAGCCGGATGCTCACACATTTTTGTAAAAGATGAATTTCAGTGAAGCCACTGAACCCTTTGGCAGCCGCGTATTTGGGAACCAGGGCTAGAGGAGCAATGGATCAGATTGTCAAATGTGCTGGCAAAGACCCAACCTGGGAGGTGGGACAATGATGCTGGGACTGGGGAAACCCTGCACTTTGCTCACTGTCTCTTCTCCAAAGAACTGAACACCAAACCACAGAGAGTTTAAAGAAGTAAAGAACCAAAAAAAAAAAAAAATAATTTTTTTTTGCCTGTCCAAACATGTAAAATTCCTTAGGCTACATCATCATTATAGAGCTCTCCAAAATGCTTAAAAATACTTGTGTTTTTAAGATATGCTTCATCTCTGTAAGATTTTCCCTATGGAAAAAGGAGTAGAACAAAATGAAGATTAGACCATGTTCTTTATTTTGCCTGTGGAAGGTTTATTTGGCCTTCTACCAAACCAGACATCTTTAGTTCCTGGGGTTGATCCAGTTGCTGTTCCAGTCACACAGTTCATCTTCTCCTGTTACTTGCGAGGTTGAATATGAAAAATAAAACTATCATTTAAGCCCAAGTAACTCTGCTTTGCCCAGGTCCCAGGCATTTTCCTCTACGAAAATGTGTGTCAGATGCTGCAAGAGAACATCCCTGATCCTGACTTTCAAGTGTGAAATGCAGCTGTGAACATTCGCTGCCTGCATGTCCGTGGTGTTGGAGACAGGCTTCCTTCCCTGTGGTCACCCACAAACTGGCTCACATCAGACAGCTGCCATCCCCATACTGGATTTGTTTCTTTCCCTCTTTATGGGTGTGATTTCTTGAAGTGAAACATTCATGGGTGGGGTGGCACTGGCAGAAACTGAGACCATGGCCCTTCGCTTCCAGAGAGGTCTCACCCCCAGCACAAGCAGCAGTTGTGCAAACACTTTGTGCTGTGTATGCCCTGCTCTGAGAGCCTCGTGCCATGGGGAGGAAAGTGACTGACCCCTTTTGCTCAGTTTTTTCTGCTGTGACCAACTTCTGTCTGGACTCTGTTGCAGGACATATTTCTGGACCATAAGAGCAAGAACTGTGCAAAATAAATGCATCAAACCATAACAAAGAAGACTGGACAAAACCAGACCCAGCTTTCAGCAAAGTCAGGGACCTCCTTCTACAGCTGAACAGATTCAAACCCACAGAATGCAAGGACAGGTTTGCAGGAGCTTTATCAGGTTCAGCTATCCTTGCACATCCCACTGCTCCTCTCCACAGTGGCAAAGTGAGGGGTTTAGTCTGAATGCTGGGTTCTAAATGATACTGTCTGGCCCATGGGTAATTGTGCACCATCACGTAATTGAGAGCTTGAGGTGCCGTCTCCATATGCCGCACCAGTAAGTAAATCAGCCTTCAGATTGGAGAGTTCCACTTCAAGACAAATTAGTCCAACTGACCCCAGGGATGCACATTGTTCACAAATAATCTTTCCATTCCTGGTGTCATAAGCATTGGCTGTTTTTGTTTAAAAAGTGGTGTTTATACGGTTAGTGTGTCTCAGTTTAGCAAAATAAAGCCCCTGTGATCCCTGTTCCCTGCCAGCAGATGCTTTCAGCACAGCATTTCCAAAATCAAGCAGCAGAGAATGCCTGCTCAGCCCTGTCCCAGAGGCTGTGCCGTGCCAGATCTGACGGGATGTTTTGATTCACAGGTGGTGGCCATTGATGTGGATATGGCCTTTTTTGAACCCAAAATGAGGGACATCCTGGAACAGAAATGCACAGGAGATGAAGATTGTAATTTCTTTGATTGCTTTTCAAAATGCAATCTGAAAATCAGAAAATGTGGAGCACAGAGAGCCAATAACAACTTGCAAGTGAGTAGACACAGCTGTTTTATGCATCCATTCCTTTTTAAATCACACTGACTATAAAATGCATGGTATGTATGAGGAGACTGTGAGATGAAGACAATCAGGTTTTTAAACGAGTCCGCGTAAGTGTCAGTCCTGTTCAGAGACCTCGTCTTGGGGCACACAAGCAGATCTTTGTATTCACTATATACAGTGTTTCTTTGTCAAGGTTTTCTGTAGGTGTTAGCCCAGTGCCACAGACAGGAGAGCAGAGTAAGTAAGGGCAGGGGATTAGCACTCCTGTCTCCACTGATGGTAGAGTCACATCCTGTGTCCATTTCTGGGCCCCACACTTCAACAAACACGTTGAGGTGCTGGAAAATGTCCAGAGAAGGAGTTGATGAAGAGTCTGGAGCACAAGTCTTATAAGGAGTGGCTGAGGGAGCTGGATATGTTTAGGCTGGAAAAAAGGAGGCTCAGGGACATCTTGGTTGCAGTGAGGTGGGTATTGGCCTCTTCACCCAAGTAACAAGCAGTAGGGCAAGACAAAATGACACAAAGTTTCACCAAGGAGGGTTTAGGTGGAATACAAAGAAAAATTCCTGAAAGCGTAGTCAAGCATTGGAACAGGCTGCCCAAGGAAGTAGTGGAATCACCATCCATGTGAGTGTTCAAAATCTTGTAGATGTGGCACTTGGGGACAAGACTTGGTGATGGACTTGGCAGTGCTTCATTGACACTTGAACTAAATGATCTTAAAAGTCTTTTCCAACTTTAGTGATTCTATGATTCCGTGAAAATTGAAGCTGTCCAAGTGTAAGCAGTGGTTGTGATCCTCCACTCAACAGTTCTGATGTGTGGGTGTAGTGGAAAGGGGTGTCCATGGGATTGGCTTTGGGATAAGGTATCTTACAGCTCACCCAGCTTGTGTTGGTGGCAGACACTGGCACAACAGAGAGGCTGCGGGTGTGTAGCTTGTCAGCTTTTTGCCTTCTTCTCCCACCCCCTCACCCTCACCACTTCTTATGCGGAATCATAGAATTGTTTAGTTTGGAAAAGACTTTTAAGATCATCAAGTCCAACAGTTAAGCCAGCACCGCCACATCCACCAACATATCACACCTCTAGGGCCATATATACACATCTTTTAAACATTCCAGGGATTGTGACTCATCTAATTCTCTGGGCATCTTGTTCCAGGGCTCGATAACCATTTTGGTCAAGAATTTTTTCCTAATATCCAATCTAAACCTCCCCTGGCACAACTTGAAGCCAGGGAAAAACTTGTATTGCTTTTCACTTGGGAGCAGAGGCTGATCCTCATCTGGCTACAACCTCCTTTCAGGTACTTATAGAGGGCAATAAGGTCCTCCCTCATCATCCTCTTCCCCAGACTTAACAACCCCAGCTTCCCCAGCCACTCATAAGATGTGTGAAGTGCAGGAGCAGTCTGAGAAGAAGGGCCATACCTTAGCTAGAGTGTAGCCTTTGCAGATGCTCCTTTTCTATACCTCCCTCTTGGAAAGGCTAAAGGCATTTTGGATTCGGATGACATTTTGCTACAGTCCCTGGGAAGCAGCAGGGCATTAGTCGTAGCTTCTGAAACACAACGATCTGCTCTTTTTCCTTTCCTCAGGTAATTTGTGACAAAATATTCCGTCGCTGGTTTTCCCCAAATCTCAGAGGACCACTGGTTTCCCTTCCCCTGCAGCTGCAGCTGCAGAAAGCCGTGCAGGAGTGTGCTCAGCCAGGGCACACCGGTGCCACCGGGCACCAGAGGACTCTGAAATCTCTCTCCGAGTTGTACCACCTGCTTCGGGTCACTCAGCGAGAACTGCAAGGGGCAGAGTAGACACAAAAGGCAGAACTGCAAAGGCCACATCCCAGTCTCTCTGCCATTCCTCCTAACCCTGTACTTCTACAGCACAGACATTGCTTTTCTGCTATGCAAATGAAGTTCATGGCTGCAGGTGCAGCACATCCTGATAATATCCTGTCAAGTGTTAAATTGCTTTACATTACCTGGATTCTGTTCTTGCTTATTTTCCTGAGCCAGCACTACCCCCCTCCATCAGCATTCAGCACATCCTTCTGAGCTGTAGTCACTGCTCAGATAGCATCTGTCTGAGTGTGGTGTTCAGAGGATGCATTTACAGAAGAAAAGTGTAAGTGCAGCAAAACTCTATCAATAATTAAAAGAATGGGTGGGTGGGTGGGTGTGAATAAGTACATGTATGGTGTTTGGTTAAGTTGTTTCTCTGTCAAATGACGGGGTTTTTTTACAGTAGAGACAGAGCACTCTGTGAGGAAAAAAAAAAAGGGAGAGGGAATCTCAAACAGGGAAACGTGCTGTCACACAAGGAAAGAGTTGCTTTTGTACAAAGCAGTCCTTTCTGATGTCCCCAAATGCATTTTCTCCAGTGCATTGCATTACCTGTGCCACTGCTAAGTCTTTTGGGAAAAAATTGTATAAAGGTACTTTGGACTTTTCTAGAGCAAAATAATTATACCCTTGCTGAGCTCCCAGGTGGGTACTCATACTCTGCAGTGAAGAGGTATGAATAATGCTACTGGATTTTCCCATGTGAACAAGCCCTCAGGCACTTGTACAGCAGAGCACTTGATAAGAAGCACTCCTTTGCCAGAGAGCAGAATTGCCCAGGAATGTCAACAATCTGTCCTTTGCACAGAACAATATCCAGACCCAGAGTTTTCTTCCATGGTATTTTTTTAATGAACAAAAGGAAAAATTTTTGTACAAATTCATTATCTTGCAATCAGTTACATAAATAAAGATCTCTAGATTAACTTAAACCCCTTACCTTTGCCTTTCAAATGTGCAGAGTTGTGGCTGGAAAAACGAATATGGCTACACGTTACAAGTGTGTAGGCCCAAAACCAGGCAACATCCCCATGATCTGGTTTTGGCATGAGGACATTACAAACCCCACAAACAGGAATGCCAGCAGCCTATGGCAGCCCTCAGCTTGGAGGAATCAATGTTAAGACTGACGATACTGGTTTGTGCATGTGAGACATGTAACAACACTTAATCTGCTCCGTCTTTATGTCCCTCAGCCTTGTGACAGTTGTGAAGCCTGTGAAAGCTAATTAGACATAAACTTTCCATATCTGGAGTGGTTCTTTAAAGTAAAGCTAATGGCTGCCTGTGACCAGAAAAATGGGAGCTGCTGGGGAGACCGTGACCCATGAAAACCTAGCTCAAATTTTCAGACTGGTGCTAGTGGGTTTTTATATCTATTTCTTGCAATAAGCTATCATATTTTTAAAAATCATGCAAGCCCTCAAGAAACTCATAGCAAGAACAAGGTCAGCTGGCTTGCCTGGGGCTGGACAAGCTGCTGTTAAGTGGGAGCTCCCGACTAGTAAAATTGCTCTCAGTCCATGCTTCTCCTTCAACCAGGCAGGCAAAAATGCTTCCATACTTTAAGATCATTCTTTGCAAAAGCAGGATGGAAAAGCAGAATAAGAAGAAACACGAATTCCAGAACTAGCCCTGTTACAAATACATTAAATAGATGGAGAAAATAATTAAGGACAGAATCAGATTGTGGCAAAGGAGTGGGGATAGGTAAAGTATTAGTTAGAGAGAAGACAAGAAAAGAGAGATGAAGGAAAAGTAGAAAAGAAGTAAAAAATATGTCAGCCTTTGTAGAAACATGATTTATGTTGCAAGATTCAATCAAGTGACATTTAGTCTGAGGATGAAGAGACTGAAGATAAACTTGATAATTCTCTTCAAAACCAGAGAGAGGCTGATAAAAAGAGAATAGAAGAGAACTGCCCTGTCCAGATTTCCTTGGTGGATGTGACCAGGAATGAGCTTAAACTGTAGCAAGGAAGAAAACAGGTAAGACATTTGCTACAGGCTTTTTTGATAGAAAGGAGCAGTGAAGATATGGCACAAATCATCTGGGAAAGCTTCAGACTTCACAAGTTGTGGTTTTTAATTACAGGCAAGAGTGAATACCTGTCAGGAATTATGTACATGAAGTTAAGTCGATGTTGCTGCATTGAGGTAACCTTTTATCTCCAAGTCATGTGATTATGTCATCACCAGTTAGCATCTGTGCTCTCGTGACTCCCTCACAACAAATCCCCTCTTCTGAGACTCAAAAATACACCGCTCTCTCTTACTTTATCTGTGTAAATCTGTGGGTTCCCCTGAGAAGGGAAGGCATAGACATCTCCAGCTGTGCAAATGATGCTCCAGAGCCTGCTGGTGTGAGCCTCCCCCACACAACCTCCCTGCTGATGGCACTGATCCTTGCTAGGTCAGGAGAAACTCGATATATATCCCGAATGCTGCTGGGGAACCTGAAGATATTATATCATTGTGCTCCTGTTTGCCAGGTCCCATTGTTTCCTCTTTCCCAAGCTCAGAGGGTACCTTCAGGGAAAAGCAGGTATCATGCAGACCCTTGGTGCTTTGCAGCAGTCATGCTCCCCCCATGGCAGGGCTCCCCTTAACATTTCCAGGTATGCAATTCAGACAGAATAAATTTCTGTTTGGTGGGATATTCCAGTTTTAAAACAGGTGGAAAAAAACATAGTGAAATGAAAACTGGTGGCAGCCAAATGCCACCAGTGAATGTGACTCTGCTCAGAAGATCCTTTTTCCCTGGCAGCATATTGGAAGGGAAGTTGCCTTTGACAGATTTCTCCAAGCCCCTCAGGGCCTGGCTGCAGCCATCTCCACCTGGCAGGGACCTCCTTCCTTCCCCCACACCACACTTTCCCAGGACATTAGGTTTCACTTCTTTTCAGGATACAGAGAATAATCCCCAGAAACCTCTCAAGATCGACACAATTGGGTTATTTGTCCTTGGCTGGGCTGTGAGATTACATATCACTGGTGCAGCCAGCTCCAGGCAGGCTTTGGTGCACGCCTTCAAGGAGGCAAGGAGAATCTGACAGGCTCTGTGTGGACAGGGCTTGATTCTTCACAGCCCGCCGTGTGCTTTTTAAGCCCACTAAATCCTGGGAAACAGGAGAGAAAGCACTACCAGTGAAACAAATGACATATTGTAATTTCATTAGCACTGACCAAATAGAATTTGGTAGCAATGACCAAAACAGAAATAAAACAGTAGTCGTGCCTTTACCTCCCTGGGACAGAAAGAAAAAGTTAAGGTACTGGTTTAGTTGCCATTTACCTTAAGGAGACAAGTGCAAACTACTGTAATTTGAGCCTGTATGATTCTGCAACGACATTTTTGGTGAAAATATCTATTTTTTTTTTGATGGAAAAATCTATACAGGTGTTTGACAGGAAGAATCAGGACTGGTGCTTGTCGTGGTTTCAGTATGAAACCAGACAGAAAATATTAAGTCGGGTTGCCAATTTAAAAAAAAAATTCTTGTAATCAAGAGCAAAGCAGGTTTAAACTTGAAAAGTACTGATTTTATTAACTAACATAAAAAGAAAGAAAAAAACAACAATAATTGGAATGAAACTTCCAAAAACATACTTCTCCTCCCCCCACCAACTGCCCCCCCCTCAGACACAAGATTAAAAAAAAAAAAATCTGGAATACTTAGTCAGTACTACTTTCAGAAAGAATCATTTCTCAATTTACTGAAGAAGAAGCAGAGTCTTTTCTTGAATGCCATAAAAGTTTACAGGATATTAATTTTTGTGCTTTCACTCTTCACCAACAACCCGCCCGGAAGAAGAAAATTTGCTATGGTGAAGCCCCCCTTCCACGAAGCAGTTTTCAACAGCTGTTCATGGACTATAACAGCTTATTAGGATACAGTTTAAGGATGCTTTT
>WAAG01064817.1:4083-45808 GCA_013390105.1 Tichodroma muraria | reverse complement strand
ATCACATTTTCTTTAGGAGCCAGTGTTGATTAAGAATCAAACAGGAATAGTCCAAGTCTTAACAGTTTTGGTCTTCAGTTCACGTAGTCCATATTTTCATTTAAAAGGGCTGTATCTGAATATCCCACTATGCATTTTTCTGTATTCTCAAGTGTTTAGTAATAAGTGATGGAGGAAGCTGCAGGTCAGATTAATTAGTCTTCTTGGCTCTCTCTGTGTGCATTAACATTACTGAATGGTCTGTTACTGCTTAATTAAGCCCACAACATAATTCTTTGCATTGATTAGGTACCATGCAGGTGCCCCAAGTTCACCTATTCAAAGTTATGAACATAAATCATAAATGATTTCTTTCAAAAAAGAAGACTTTGTGCTCTCAGGGCAATTTATGTTGAAACAAGAGTGTCTATAAAACTGCAGGTGTCTCATTAAGTTCTGCTGGTGATTAGAAGTAGCCATGCACAGAGATCTTCATCAGAGGCTCCGTGATTTGTGTTGTCATGCTCTTTTTCCCTATTAGCTGCACATTACTTGGCATTGATGCTCAGCTGCCGTGAGCAGAGCTCTGCAAAAATAGTTGGTTTCCATTCAGGAGCAAATGGCATCAAGCCAGCTATTGATTTATAGACTGGCACATCCCCCTTTAAAACGGCTACAAGAACACTGGTTACTTACCTCTTGCCTTTCTCTAGAAGTGTGTTAAAAATCATTTTCTTCTTGATTAACAGAAACACAGTGTGATATTTATACTGGCCATTTTCATAGAGAGCTCTGAAAAGGGCTGCTTTGTACAATTGCACTGGAGAGAGAGAGAAGGGTTGAGAAAGTTTGTCAGTATTCCCAGTTCTGGTTAAATGGTTTGGCCTGAAGGCAACGTGGATACATGCCCATTTCTTCCTAGCATCGACATGTGCTTGAAAACAGCAACTTGGCATAACGTTTTAAAAAAACCTCAACACTAAACACAAAACAACAACCCTTTTGTATTTGCAACATATATGGCTTCTTTGAGGGAAAAAGGCAATAATATTCAAGCTTATAACAACAGTGATATATTATTTACAATTGTGCTATGTCTTATTCATCTGAACAATTAAAGGGCATTTATTTTCATATTCCTTCAGAATTAATTTTATAATTCTCTGCTAGTAATGGTACAGCTATTTTTTAAAAGTTTTGTACTTCCAGTGCTTGGCTGGGCATTTTTTGTTCTTAATCTTGCAGTTGTGCTTGGGATAAAGGAGGAGTACTGGGTTTTTCTCAGGACTGGGGTTCTGTTTGGGAGAGAGAATCTAAGCCGCATAAAAGAATACACCAAATTACTTGTCCTGACTCTGATTTTTCCTCATGTTGAGGTCTTGCAGTGGACATAGATTATACTGACATCAACTCACAGCTCTGACGGGCCGGAGACACCCAAACATGAATGTAAACTCAGGCATTGTTTATTAGCCAGGTCCTGTCCAGCCCCTGGCACAGTGAGCCCCTTATGAGCTTGGCCTGGGACAAATACAAAAATATTTAAACCACGATCATGTTTTCCTACAAGTTCATATGGGGATTGTTTTGGGAACCACGAATTTTGCAGAGGATTCATCTATTAGCAGTGCAATTCTGCTGTTCCTTGGCAATCACAAAGCCCTTGTTCTTCACATTTTCCTCAGCTGTCTCAGCTCGCTTGAGTTGGCTTTGGCTAGGCCAGGAGGGGAAATCTGTTCTTCAGCTGAGAGTAGAAGATGCCTGCAAACTGCGTGAGCCACCTGTCAGATGGAGACTAAATGCATGCTTTTTGCTTCTTCAAATGAATAAGAGCCACAGTTAAAAGAAACATTTAGTTATTTGACGTAACAAGAGTTTGAAAAGGCCATTATGTTTCTCTGACTTTCAAATTGCAGTTAACATTTTTGAAAGGCTCCGTGCTGGCACTGAGGAATGAAAGCCACCTAGTTGAAGCTCTTGCTCAAAGGTGGACCAGTCAGACTGGATTTCTTAGGGTTTTGGCCCGTCGTGCTTGGATATCTCCAAGGACATAGACTCTACAGCCTCTCTGCAACACTGTTCCAGTGCTTGACCATTTTCACTCTACAAAACCTTTTCTTAATAGCGAGTTGGAGTTTCATGCGTTCCTGCTTATGCCTGTTCGCTCTTGCCCTGCCGTTGTGCACTTCCAAGGAGAGTTAGGCTCCATCTCCTGTCCGTGCCTCCATTAGCTGTACACAGGAGTCACTGCTTAAGGCTGAACAAGCCCAGTCCTCTCAGCCTCTCCCCCAATCTTCCCTGTTCCCATGCAAGAGAGAGGATATGAGGTTTCATGTAGCGCTTGCTTCTTCTAATGAAAAGCCACTGTTATCTTCTGCTTTTAATAGCAGGCAGTTCATAGCACCAGAAGTGTCTGCAGAGATCCATACAAGCACCCTTTAAAAGCCCGTACCTATTGATTTGGCATTGCTCCAGCTGTACTCTGCTTTCCAGCATCTTTGCAGCTTGAGAACATGCACTCAGAGCGGCCAGTTTAAATATTTATAGCTGTGTAGTTGCACACTCCAGCTACCAGTCTTCTATCCAGATGCCCACTATCTCTCCTTGGAAGGCCCCTCAGAAATGGTGAGCATGTTATTAATTGTGATGCAAGCCTGCTGCTTGTAGGAGGAAAAGTATTTGTGGCCTTAGTTAGTGGATCAGCATTTAATAGCAGTACTGAAAAAAGCGGTGGGATCTTCATTCTGCTCATCTTCTGTTGTCAGAACCCATTTATTTGTCAGCGGCTGCCAGTCCGGCACTTCCTATCCCCTCCCCTCCTTGGACAATAGCTGCATTTCCCACTGTGCCAGCCAGTATAAATGGGCACATCTCCACTGAAGGTAATGGAGCTGGGGCTTTTCACACGGTCTGAGGACCTGGTGCTGAACAGTTCAAACTGGCTGTGCAGTTGCATCGGTTATCAAATAAGACATGTCAGCAACTCTTGAGTCAGACAAAATAGTTGTCTATCAGCCCTGCTGTCAGGAAAGCCACAAATGCTGTCACAGAAACAGTTCTGGTGAAACTGGTAAGTATCTTTTACAATATGTTACTAATGGAAGAAAAAAAGGCAGTGCATTTTTGTTCTTCTCACATTATTCAGAGGTTTTCTCATCACCAGAATGAGAAAGTGTCAGAATAAGTGTATTTGAAAAATCATTTTTTAAATAAAGTAAATGGAGCCTTCTTTGGTAACGGGACTGAAAGAGAACAATGTTAACAGAATTTTCATTGAAGAAAACTTCTTTGCAAGATAGTACATACCATTGGGAGAGAAAAATTAGCAGTCAGATCCTCACTGGTTGCAATCTGGCATGGTTCTAGTGACAGACTAACATCTCGTCTAGTGTTGCAAGTGAAATTACACAGTCAAGTTGTGCTCTGTTATAGCATTTGTTATGAGCTACCTCAGGGCAGAAGAGTAAATTATTAACGAGAAATGTGCACTTGACATCTAAGAGTGAACCCCTTGAGGGTTTGGCCTTCCCTAAAAATAAAACCAAAACCAAAAACAGGCCTACAAAAAAAATACAGGAAGAAAGGTGTCCCTGACCTTTGGGACAGCTCCTTCACCCCAAAGCTGCCAGCATTACCGTGCCTTGCATTGTCGCCCTGGGCTGGCATCCTGCCTGCCCAGCAAAGCACACAGAAGCCCAAGGTAGTGCTGGCATTGACAGCTCTAAAGCACCGACCATCTCCGTGGTCTGCAGCACCGGAAAGAAATCAGGTGCCGGGGATGTCCACGGAGAAGTCTGTGCCTCTCTCCTTCACCCTTTTCGGAAGGGGGAAGAGGAGGAGTCACAGCAAAGCCTCCACTAGAGCTGCAGAGACTGTAGGTGAGATAGGGTGGCTCAGGCACCCAGGACAGCCTCCCTGTCAGGCAGGGGTCAGGAGCAGGCTCACTGCAAGCTCATTCCTTTTCCTTCGAAGGCTGGAAAGGCGAGGTGGCATCTGGCACTGTTCCGGAGGGAAGCGGGTGATGAAATGTGTCGAAGCGCATAGGCAATTAACGGAGAAGCAGGATGGTAAACACATCAAATACAAAATACAGAGAAGAGAAACCCTTTTTCTTGTCAGCTAAATCACAGCTGGGGGGGCACGGACCAATTCCATTAGGAAACTCAGGATGCCTGAGAGACGGGAAAAACCTTGAGACCAAGCAGAAAATCTGTTCAGGGTGAAGCCACTGAGAGAGCCGGTGACAGAAATTTCTCCAAGGTGTGGAGCAGAGCCAGGGAAACCAGAAAACGGTTGATCAGACCCTACAGAAGACTTTGGGGACAAATTGCTCTAGAAAAGTGCAGTGCTTATGAGGACTGGATTCAAGGGTGCTTCAGTATCATTTCTAGTGTAAAACCTCCACAGCCAGCTGCTTGGGAATGTTTTAGCAACTTTTTGAAGAACGAGAAATACAGATTAATCAAAGCAAATACTTTGAAAAATAAAAAAGGTATCTGCTTTGAAAAATATCCACAAGAATAGAAAAATGGCATGGAACTAGTGCATTTTTTGCCCAAGTTACCTACTATGCTTAATGTCTAGAATCTGTCGATCTGTGGCTTCTAAGCAAAAGGTGCAAGTGCCTAAATTTTGATACCCAAGAATAGCCCAAATTTGTGAGCAGTCTGGAAGCGTATTTCCCCGCGGTTTCTAACACCCTTTTGCAAAACTGGCACCGCAGAATTCCCAACTCAAGTAACGATTTTCAGACAGAAAAGAACAGACCCGCCCTTTGGGAACTGGAAATTTTGAGCAAAGGGGGACTTTGAGACAAAGAACTCTCCGTTAACATTTGGGATTCCTCTCTTGCAGTGATTGACATCACCATGTTGCATAAAACAAACTCCTAATTTTAGTGTCACTCTTTAGGGCATTTACAAATACTTGCATTGCATGCCCTACATTAACAGGATTTAATAGGTTTAAAAGATTTTTAATAAACACAAATCTTCACATTTTTCAGTACTGAGATCAAAGCATAAGCAATTCCTATAAACATTTTGTTTGAACCAGCATTAGAAATCAATTTGGTGTTTGTTGTACCATTTGCCTCATTTTTATGGAGAAACCTCCTATTCTGTTTTGTATATAATTTTTTTTATTACTGTAATTTTGGTTGCCACTAATCACACACATTAAAAATCATCCATCTTTGAATAAGTCTTTATAAAAATTTTGACGCTCTGGGCTGCTCTTTCTTGATAACTGATGTATTAATGCGCACCTGATTTAAAATGCGTAGTGCGAATACAAAGTGCTAATTACAGCGATCCAAACTGCAATCAAGGTTTTCACGGCTCTTCAGTGAGTGGCGTGGCAGTCACCAGCTGTAGCCTAGGCTACATATAAGCCCTTGTTTCCCAATGTATTCCCAGAGAACAGCTTCCTTGGGAGCAGGGCAGGAGGCTCACTCTGTTCCCTGGGAATAAATGGCGCTGCAAGACCATATGAACTCAAATCCTGATGTTTCAGTCTCACGTTGGTGAGAAAGCAGACAACCCCTCAGGACAAGTACATCCTCCCCTCCAAAAACACATCAGGCCATCCCATTGTTAAATGATACTAAATTTTTCTGCAACTGAGAGAACTATATATAGATGTATATTTAGATACGCAATTAGATATGGCCCATAATTGCAGATTCAGAGCCTTTTTATTCCTCTGAGATGCCTGATCCCCCGTGTACTCGGGAAGTGCTCTGCAGGCTTTGAATCGAGCCCGAGATTTCCCCAGCGCAGCCGGCACAGCTCTGTAAGGCTCGCTCGGGAGCAATTGCTAGATCAGATCCTTAATTTGTACTTGACAATGTTCAACTCATACACGCAGTAGGTGGCTAGGGGAGTTTGAGGGCTTTCAAACCGTGGGGGGGAAAGGAGAAAATAGACTTGGTTCCGTCTTTAGCATTTGAAAATGATAAACCTCTTTTATGTTCTCTAAGTTACAACACGGGTGTGGAGCAAGAGAGATTTCGATTTTAATCTTTTTACTGAAGTAAAATAATTAAAAGGGTTTCACATACTCATTCATTTCCATATGAAATATTCTATTTCAGGAATGCTTGAGAAAGCGTCTCAGAAGTTAGCGATTTAAAGCAGGCAGCTGCATACTGATAGCAGGCAGTGCAGCTTTAGATCACAGGAATCTACTCAGCAAAGGAACCAATTTTTCTGCTTTTGGAAAGCAACAAAACCCCACTGGCTAGAGTGCTTGCCTGAAATGAAGGCATGAATCTCCTGATTTTGCAAGAGAAATAGTAAGAAAATGGGTTGAAAGAGATGAAGCTGTTCTAGTATCTCGCAGATTGTAATTTATTGCTAAGGGAAGAGCCACTGAATTCTCCCTCCTCTAATTACTATTAGTTTGTTAGGTATGGACAGAAGATGTGCTACTGTTCGTGTGGATATTTGAAATACTGACATTTTGCTCACTATCCAAGCTATTCCCACAGAGGGGTGATTGGATTACTTGTGCTCCTCACACTCACTGCAGCACTCCCAGTGCTGACCTGAGGGGCATCTGTTGGCCAGGCTCAGAGCACGTACTCCACTGCCACAAACATCTGATGAAATAAGTGCATGGAATTAATTGTTTGCCATGTGGTAACCTCTTGTTGCACTTTAAACCCTGACAGCTCAGTTTTATCAAATGATAAAATGCTTTTAGCACACGAGTTAATGCTTAGATGGAAGATGTAATTGGAAGAACTGGTGATAGCTTACCAGTCAGTTTGCTCAATCCATTTTTCTATTCTTAGACTTGTCAAGTATGAAGACAATCAAATCCTGGCAGCATTCACATTTCATGTCCATCCAGAGGAACTTACCGAGTGATAGAATTATCTCGGTCTGACATTTGAGGTCACCAAAAGGGTTTCTGGGCCAAAGACATGAGCAGAAAATATCTCAGTGGGCTTCTTGATGGCCCATCAGAATAAAAACAGCTTCTTTCTGCTGTGAAGAGTTTTCATCTACAGATGTCTGTTGTAACATGTGGGCCCATGATTTCCTTGGCAACTATTCAAAACTGGCCTTTTTGAAAATTATTTCCATACTCACTGAATAGCTGGATGTTTGGAGTTTGGCAGACTTGAAGAAAAAGATCTGCAAAAGGGAATTCAGGGTTCAGAAAGTCACTCGTGTTATCAGTATTTTAATTTGTCCCAAACTCAGGCTTAAATCCAGAAGGAATTGTTGAATATTGTAATCTTCAGTAGATCACAGGCTTTCATACAGTTACTCTTTGTTGATCCCCAAAATTGTTTGATTACTCGTTTCTTCCATGTGAGATTTGATTGTCGATTTGAAGACATCCAGACATGGAAAGCCATTCACTTCTCTTCCTGGTTTGTTCCAGTGGCTAATCACCCTCACTTGTTCCTCAATTAAGTCTGTCTGATGCTGGCTCCCAGCCACCTCCTCTTCCAGTGTCTTTCTCATGAGGACAGCTTTGAGTAAGGCAGAGTCAGGCACTGGCATGCTCTGTCCACTCAAGGAAAATGCTCTGCAAGAATGCTTGTTAGCATTTTTAATTGAAAAACTCTTTGCATATTTATTTAAATGAATTTTAAAAAAGCAAAAACCAAAAAAAACCACAGCAGATTTGCATTTTATGCAGAATTTTAAATGGCATTGGGTGTTCTATAAGCATATGGTTTTATTTTAACGTTTCTCTAGGTAGGTATTACTGAGAACTGACAAAATAAAAAACCCTGTGTATTTGTTCTTCTGGTTTGTATAATGAACATCTGCATTCTTTCCTACCTCAAGTGTCTGTTTATGAAGTTAGAGAAATCCACTACACAAGGAGTAGGCCAGAAGAGTATTGAAAACTCAAAAGAAATTCCAGATGACAGTCTGATTAAAGAGAATGAAATAAGACTCAAAGTTTCACCTGTCTCCAGCAAAACTCTTTCCAAAAAAACCCCTTAAAGACCCAGCCATAGCATTCAATATTTTCATTAGAAAGCCTTTTCTTCTCTACAAAATCTACTCTGAAATCAGGATAGACAGAGAATCTGAGTCCTCAGATACTCAGAAAAAATAGAAATTACTCGAAAATACGAAACATACAGCGGATAGAAGAATTAAAAAAATCTGTGTTTGCATCTGTTGGAACTGACGGAAGTTTTTTCTCTCAGTGCTAAGACATGCTTTACTACTTTGATTGAAATATTGCTGTTTCACAGCCCCCTGAGATTCAAGGACTGTCAGTGTAACACACTGTCAACACCTCTGTTGTGGGGTGGATCCATTGGCTCTGTGTTTACGGACTGGGTTGGGAAGGATGACAAGATAAGGACATACAAACAATCTAAGACAATCCACAAACCTCAGAGCCCACAGAGATGTCAAATCAGGCAGAGCCCAGGGACAAGGGCAGGAAAAGTAAAAAAAATTTAAAAACTCTCCAAATGGCCTCCCAAAAACTACTCTTGAAAGTTATTGTCATCTTTCTAACTCAAGTTTCAAAGACCCCTACAAACCAAACTGGCCAAGACCTATTTTAATAATTGATTCAATGGTCTAACTTGTTCGTGTTCTCCATCGTGGAAGAACAATAGCGTGCTTAAGTAATTGTTGTGAATGAATCAATTACACAGTTACCATTAGTGCAGTTGTCCAATTAAGCCTTTTCACAGAGCTAAAGGAAATCAAAGATAATCCATGCACATTAATGTGCTACTTTTTTGCAGGATGCTCTGGTATTGCACTAAGTGCTATTTCTAAAGACTGCCTGCAGCAGATTTAAACTCTAGGGTGGAATAAAGGAAAGATAATGTAACTTCAACCTCTTACAGTCATCTGGGTTTTGTTTTGATCATATTTCAGAAATATTCACATGCTTTCCATACATTCTGTAAGGGTATTTTTGTAACATAAAGTTCCCCTTTCTAAGGTCATTTATTTTAGTTTTGATGCAGCCATGCTGATGAATGGGAGACAAAGGGGCATGAGAACTTACTTCCCCATTTAATCACAAGCTCTAAGCAACAAAATGTACTCCCCAAGTACTGAGAATAGTTTGGAGCCAAATCATATGTATGGAAAACTAGGTGCTTGCAGGGCTACTGATGAGTGACAGTCTTGGATCCAGCTCCTCTAGAATTTCTAAGCCTTTAATGCCCTCTGTGCACCTGCTCATTGGGCAGGTCTGGTACTGCCTCAAGTTGTGCAGTCGGCACAGCCGCCGCGAACCTTCCTGTTAGATGGTTTCTGTGTCAGCTCTAGCTCTGGCAGGGATGGGGAGGTTGCGCTGGCATGTCACCTCATCTTGGGATGCCAGAGGATCAGTTTCCAGATATCTAGATATCCAAATACACAACTGGAGGAACATACTTTCTGGCAGTGATCACAGATCATTGGGCACGAAAGACTGTAGGAGCTAGAAGAAAGGTAGTGGTGCAGTCAGGGGAAGAACATCATCTGTCTGAAATCAGTAGCACATTCCCTTAATCTGGATGCTGGAAAAGCCACTGCTCTAGAAGACATGTCTCAAACTTCCTCTTTCAAAGGTCTCTTCAAAGTAAATACCGAAAGAGTAAAAAACTGGAAAACTTCTTGATCCTCCCTGGACCTTTGTTTGGACAGATACAATTGTGGAAGCCAAGACAGGGGTAAGAAAACACTGATCAGAGACAGAGATTTCTGTCTGGGAAACATCAAGCTGGGAAGCATCAGACTGGAGTAAGACTGTGGGAGACAGCGAGCCTTGTGGGAGAAGCTGGCGCTGTCTGGTTTTCTGGAATGCACTGGGTGGCTGCTCAGAAATAGATTTTTGGCATGTACTCACAGACAGAATTAGCTGGTCCTGGCCCTCCCTGGCCCAGGAGGGAATCATCTCCATGCAATCATCAACTCATGCAGCACCATAAACCAAACTGCATAATCACTTCAAGCCTGGAATGGGGAAATGGAGGAATGGGTATCAGAGCATTGTGGGAGGCATTCAGCTGGCCAGAGCCTGGGTATCAAGTGGGATCAGCACTTATGAGCAGAGTTTGCATCCAAAGACCATTTGTGTTAAGATCTTTTCTGAGGTACAAGGGGAGGGGCACAAAAGGCAGGGTCCTGCTGTCTGACCAGGACTGCAGCCGTGTCACACTGCCTGAGAGCCCTGCCACGCCAGCCATGTGTGCCCACAGACAATGATGATGGTCTTGGTGCTGCGTAGCTGGGCTGACACTCCTGGCCAGAGAGATGCCAGAAGGCACAGAGACACCCTGGGGCAGGTGCAGGGACACCTGCACCCCAAAGAACTGCAGTTGTGGGTGACCCGCTCAGGAAGAGAGCAGGAGGAAAAGCAGTGAGCAGCAAAACGTCATCACAAATGGGAGTCGGCAGCTTTGTGAAACAATACGCTGTAAGCACAAGCAAGAAGCAATGGAAGATGGTGCAAAAAGACAAAGCATAAAAAAGACATGAACAAAGACATAAGCAAATACATGAGCTGAATACCTATGTTCACAGTTTTGTTTTAAGTAGATTTTTTTTTTCCCTCCAAGAAGAAAGATTAGAAGGAAAAAGTAAAAGAAACCTAATGTGTTTGGTGATGAACAAAGTACCTCAATCTCAAAAGACCAAAATGGGAAAAATAAAACTTATTTCAATTCTTGTTAGATTTCCTTTTCATGAGACACCTGGCTCAGACACTCTGAATGCATTTAATCACAACTGTCTTATTAAGCAAGATTGAGCAACCTAAACCATATGAAAATTGTTACTGGCCCAAACATGACTCACTAAGGATGAGAGCCAGTCCCATTAATTACTTTCTGTAGAGCATTCCCAAAAGTGCATTATTCTCATTGTAGTTCTAAGCACATTGTGGCTCATGAGGGAGAAGGAAGACCCTCATTTGGATGGAGACAGAGAAGTGCACCCTTGGACTGAGCAAGCATAAACACGTGGGAGAGCAGAGTGACAAAAATGACGCAGAATTCAGTGTGATAGATTAATGACCTTTAATGGAAGTACCACCATAATCATAAAGGGAGACTTGATTAAATGTGCAAAGAGCTCAATGCGAACTGTGACATAGATTTGGCTGTAAATTTGACACTCACCAGCTCTCTGTTACTGTCTGTGCCTCCAAAAATGTGTCTGTCCTGCTTGAGTATAAGCTCATCAGAACTGCAAGTGCCACATCCACTGATGCTATGTGAGTCTTAAATTTTTACAGACCTTCTGAGCTCATGCGACGGTTCTATCTGAAAATGACAATGCAACATGAGCTTATGTGACTGTTACATCTGAAAATGCAACATATTATATCTTAATAAAATCATGAGTTACTCAATAAGTGTTTTAGCCTAAGTTCACAAAAATACAAAAAAATCCCTAGTGCACTCTATGCTAAACATTTTTTTTTTTTTATGAACATGTTAAAAGGCTACTGTTATTATTCTGAATTATTCTAAAACACTTGCCCTGATTATGCAGTAGCAGGCATGTGCAGTTGATTTGAAGAAGCTAAACTTTGCATCAGATTTCCCCTGGGTACTCTGTGAAACTGCACAATAAGTGAGTGTTGCTGTAACTTAAACAGATACCGACTCTTCAGAGACATGAAAATAAAAATGGCGTGGTGTTAAAATGTGGCCCTGACAGGTCTATTACACTCTTCACAAAGTCTGATCGTTTTCTTCTAACAGTAGCTCTTAAAAATTAATGATGCATACTTTCCATGCCGTCTCTTTACTGATGCACAACTCGTAGGTTCAGATGAGATTCCAGCTAGGCGGGTACTCATTCAGGGGGGTCTATTCCCCCTCGGCAGGGAATGGGCTTGGTTCACCTAAAAACTTTCCTTCTCTGTATCTTCTTCTATTTAAGCTACCGAGACTTTCTGTGAGATTTCTCTTCTCCTTTCCAGTTGTCAATATGACTGCTCTAGATCTCCATCTTGGGTTTAAAATTCCATATAATAGCATAAAAATAGTTTTCTTAAAACTGAAGTTCAGAAAAACCCCAAATATTTCAAAAGACATCTTTTTCTATAACACATGTTGAAATTTCCATTAGTATTTGAAAAGATCCCAGTAGATGAGAACTTTTCTCCAAAAAGCTGCAAAAGTTAAGGCATTCAGTGTACTGAAACCCCCAGCATAATTGTTACAACAAATTCCCTCAGGCTTATTGTCACTAACAACGCAGCAAATATGTAGCTTTTAGCCTTTTAATTTAAGTAAGTTAAAATAAATTAATCTCTCTGTAGTCACATATCAAACATGCAAATCAGCTTTCTAAAGGAATGTCTCTATGATTTAACTCAACTTTTTGCCCACTGCCACCCAATCGGCTCCCTCCAGCCCAGAAATGGCCTGGGAAAATACGTAAAATTGGCATCCTGGTACAAAGGCTGACAGATCTGGCTGTGCCAGGGGAGTGCAGGGCACAAGGGAATGCAGTTCAGCGCCCCTCACCCAGCTGCAGCCTCAGACTTCAGTAGATGCAGGCATGCCAGTGGCCAAGGGATGTGTGCTTATCCAGTATTCCCAGTGCACATGAAATCCCCAAACTGGTGTTGTTTTTCCCTTTACAGATGAATGGTGGCTCACACTGTGTGCACTCATACTGCTGACATCAATTACTCATCTCTAAATGAGAATTAATGAATATGTATGATTAATACCAAGCTGGGCTGGCTGGGTGCCCAGGTATTGGGAGCTATGTGTTTTCCATTACTGGAATGCATTTACTTTCACTGATGGGCAGATTTTGAATTTTATTGTTATTCTTTCTAAATTAAAAAACAAAAAACAAAACAAAAAAACCCTGCAGGGGTAGAGTATTCAACTAGTATTATGAGACTGAAGAATAACAACCTAGGACAACATGCTCACTTTGGGTGGCAATTTACTGAGGGCATTCGTAGGAACTGCAAAATCTGATATACAATGAAAAGCTTTCGTCAGCCTACAAAAGCATCCAAACTCCCAGAAAACACAAACTTATGGAAATGAGCCTTACTTAAGTCTTTCTTGCAATACAAGGAGAGCTACAGATTTTTCCTGGTAAACAAATGTTTGAATTTACACATACTTTAGTACTTTACAGTGCTGGCCACATACTTTAAAATCTGCATAGTAAGCTGCAGAATGCTACCTGCTTTACCAGTGTTCCATTTTAACTCTTCCCATATTATTTTCCATTGTATAAATGAAAAATAAATGAAGTTAATGTTCTGATTTATTTTTGTTTTGAAGACTAAGAACTACATGTTATAATTTTGAGTTATGATTTACCACCCCTTTTTTCCCTCTTCAGCAGAGGTTTAATTTAGTTTCATTTACCTTATGTGCTTTGAAATATCCCAGAGACGTGAAGCTTCAGTTGCAATAAAAATATTTCTGCCGCATAATGTAATAAAAAAGGTGATGTAAAAAATTAAATAGGTACCTTTCTTTTTCAGATGTGTATATATAGGGGGTTCTTGCTTACACATCCCAGGAGAATAACCCTTCTTTTTTTTTATTCTGGAAAACACTTTGGCACTGAGCAGTTTTGGCTGATTTCATAGAATCATAGAATGTTTTGGGATGGGAGGGACCGTAAAGATCCTCTCATTCCAACCCCCTCTCCCATGGGCAGGGACACTTTCCACTAGACGAGGTTGTTCAGGACTCCATCCAACCTGGCCTTGAACACTTCCAGGGATGGGATGCTCACAGCTTCTCTGGGCAGCGTGCTCCAGTTCCTCACCACAATCACAGTGGAGAATTTCCTCCTAACATCCGATCTAAACCTGCCTCTTTCAGTTTAATGCCAGTACTCTGTCCTATCACTCCGTGCCCTTGTAAACAGTCCCTCTCCCGCTCTCTTGCACCCTTTGGCTGGGAGGCTGCTGGGAGGTGGCCCCAGAGCCTTCTTTCCTCCAGGCTGAACAACTGCAGCTGCCTCAGCCTGTCCCCATAGCAGAGATGCTCCAGCACTCTGATCATCTTCAGGGCCCTACTCTGGACCTGCCTCAAAAGGTCCACTTGCTTCTTGTATTGGTAGGCCCAGAGCTGGATGCAGCACTCCAGGTGGGGTCTCATGAGAGCAGAGTAGAGGGGGAAAATCCTCTCCCTCAACCTGCTGGTCACCATTCCCTGGTACTCAGTGGCTGCACTGAGACAAGTGGGCAACTGCTTTGCAAGAGAAACGTTCCTTCTTGCCAAAATCTGTGCTGTGACACCGTGCATAATAAAGGGAAATGCATTTTATTGTCTGTGGAAGCTGAGAAGCATGTAAAAACACATGATTTGTGTTGATTTATGTTAAAGTTCAGCTTTGGATCACCCACCCAGGTGACCACTTTCAACTCCCAGGCACCTGAAGTGCACAGACCAGTGTTGGAACAGGTAGGTCTTGGTACGAAGGGAAGAGTCAAAGTTTTACAACCTTCACTTCTGAGTTGGCATCACCCAAGATTTCATGCCATAACCACACTGCAATCTGCAGCTATCAGCACACTTCTCTTACTGCTGATTTATTTAGATAGTAGTTGATGGTTTAATAGTATTTAATTAAGCTTAGCACAGTAAAAAACAAGCTAAGCTTTGGCAGCCGCTCCTGTCATTGCAAATCGAATTTTTTATTGTGGAGAGGGGAATCAGGAAAACAAGATGAAAATCATCCCTCTTGCACCACCCCCTGGGACTTGGCAACAAGCAACTTCCCAACACTGCTGTCCAATCTGAAATGTCTGTACTAAAATAACGTTTTTCACGTTACACATGCTCAGCATATTTTTCAAACATTTCTGTTGAAGCACAGACATATGTATATATGTGCATATTCACACACGTGCTCTAATACATACAGATATGTGTGTGCATGTTTATATATAAATATTCACACCTATTTAGCTGTTAAAACGATGGAACAGAAGCGTCTCTCTGAAAGTGATTATTTAATCCTAGACAAATAGCTTCCTGTAGAAAGATCAGATATATTAGCATTCAATACTTTTGGACTTCTCCCACTGGAACAAGCTTAAATCCATTTTACACATTGGGTTAAAGAAGAAATTTGTTGTCTTTGTTTTGAACAATAAAAAATGGTTGCAAGAAGCTACGTGTGGTGTGATTCCTGGTGGATCAGTAAGCTCTCTGAAAACAATTTTCACATATTTTCCAGCAAAGCTGGACTGCCTTGTTCCAGATTCTAACATTAGCCTGGGGGGGATTAAGATGTTCAGAGTTTGCGTCGAGTTCTGCACAGATCCCAGGGAAAACAGACTAGCTCATCCTGGCTGCAATTTTTTAAGTGAGAGGTTGAGCTGCTGCTCTGTGCTGTGCATGGGTCAACAGAACCACTCAGATTTGTAGAGAGACAGAAAAACACTGTGGTTTCCAGGGCTGGGATGAGATACTTTCCTGAACTAGCTCAGGAGATGCCACAATTCTTCAGTACCTGGTTCTCCGTGAAGGTAGGATGAGCACGTTGGTGCAACAGAACACGCAGCCCAAAGTTCTTGAAGTGCTGTATTTGCTAAGTTAATCACTTTGTGATACAGTGACATAATACTTCCAGAGACCTTAATCAGACTATTTTTAAACCATCTGTTTTGAACCACAAGCTGGTACGAAGCTGGCACCAAAGGAACTAAACAGCAAACTTCCCTGCAGTTAAAAGCACCTAGAAGATAATCTGTAAACTTTTAAATTGAGATTTGACAGAGGGCTTGAGCATACGCCAATTTAAAGTACATAAAAATTCCCTCTGGCTTACATCTGTGAAGATGAGGGTGGATAAGAACAGTGTCAGCTTAGGAATACATTTGAGGAAAGATCACTCTCTGGAAATGCATATTTACTAAATATTGTGAACTCATCATGAATGCTTCAACTCGACAAATAGTTGCTGAATCCTCTAATACAGAGGCCAAGGAAAGCTTTGGCAAATGTAAATCTGAATCAACTTAGATACAGAATCAGATGATTTGAGAACTGATGGCAAAGCTATAAAACACTATAAAACCCATCAGATGTCAGTGGACAAGTGGTGATTTTTGCCAGTTGACCTCTACACCAGCTTCTCACGCCTGGGAATTGTTTTAACTTTTACATTTTCACTTGTTCCTATGTACATTCATATATTTTGGGACCTGTGGAGTAGTCTGTTTCTTTGATCTTGAGAAACCAAGCCTGCAGATATCACACATGGAAGCTCCATGTGATCCTGGATGTTGAGGGTTCCAATGCTTTGACAGGTTCTGGCAGCCGCCAGATGTGAGGGTGCTCTGCCTAGTTAGCGAGAACTGATTAAAAGCAGAAACTGAGGTGGGCTCTTACAACCCCTCCACATAAACAGTGAAGAGTAAGGCAGTAGCAAAGGTCCCTTCAGCATCACCAAATCCTCCCAAGGACGTCACAGCACTAATCCTTCTTTGCCTCTAGTGGCATTTCCTCCACCACCACTCCTGCACTCAGCGCAGTTCCGCGCACTATCAACGCCTTCCCATGCATTCACAAGGAGTGGGTGGGTGGGGTGGAGTAACAGGGTTCTCCCACACAGTTTAGACCAGGAAGTAGCTGGCAATTTAGCACAGATGAGTAACTCAACATGTTGTTTATTTAAATGGAACACATTGGAGCTGACATAAATAAATTTTTCTGTATATTGAGTTTTATAACAGATAACACAAAACTATATAAACATTTAAAAATGCAAAAATAGCACAAAATTCCTTCTGCAATAATACAAGACGAATGTTGGCAACCAGCAGCATTTTAAAAGCGACAATAGGAAACAGATCAGGCAAAGCACTAATTTATATAACACAGTAGATATGCAACTACTCTACAGTCTTTCCCGTGTAAGACAGGAGAAAGATCAATTACATACAGTCAAACCTATGAAAGGTAACTAAACCTGTGAAAGGTAACCACAGCATTTGAAAAGTAGCCTTATATACCAGCTTCCAGACAAAATGTAAATATAATTTGATTTCTTGCTGAGCATATTGTACTAACTGTTTATATTATTTGTCTTGACTTGGTCTTTTTGTTTGTTTGGTTGGTGTTTTTTAATTATGTGTATGAGAAAATGACATGTTGTTGAAGAGCTCACTTCCTTTTAAACACTGGAACCATGAAATTAGAGCTATGTTGACAGTCACCATTCAAGAAAAACCAAACCAAACCAAACCAAACCAAAAAAACCCCAGAAGTTGTCATAGTAGTAGGACAAAATCCAGCTTGGAAAAAAATGAAGGGAAATACAGCTATTGCAATATAAACCTTAAAAAAGAAAGCTTCATGAAGGGCATAAAGTCTCATTTTATCAATCCCTTTAGAAAACAAGATTTGCAAATGTATGTCCAAAACAAGTGTTAAACTACAGTTCTGTAATGTTTGAGTTCAGGAGCTAGTGTGATATCTGATTCTTATTTTCCAGGTAACACAATAATATTCACTTCAAAGCAGTGATCATGAGGCAACAATCTTATCTATGTGTATATATTTGTATCTCCACATTGAAGTAGGTCACTGAAGTCACACTTAGAGCAACAAAATTACTCAAAGGGCAACTACTACAGGTTGTCTATGAGCTCCTGAAGAATGGGGTTGTTAATTAAACTTAAAATAATCTTTTACAGAGCAGTTTCATACTGAAAAGTCATCCAAAATTACAACAAGAATTGTTGTAATCAAGCTTGAGTCAAATCCAACCTTTAAATTATTCCCGTAGGAATAAAATTGTTTATTTTCCAATCATTTGACTTGACAAGGAAAACTTATTTGGGAATTTTGTACTGATGAATCAAACTGGCCCAGACACTGTAACAAAGAATTAAGTATTTTATCTTTAAAATCCCAACCAGAAACAACAAAATAATTTGGAAGAATGATTAACTGTGTAAGCAAGTAGCAGGACATACATAATGTGATTCAAAAACTAAATAATTCAGTTAAATCTTCAAATGCATTAGAGGCTTATTAACCTGAACTGTCTGAAGAAGTTGATGATACATGGATTCACCTGACTGTATTTAACACTCAAATTTTCATCCAGAAACAGCTACCAATGACAAACAGCAAAATACACAAAGTTTGGAGATTCTCAAGTAGGCTACTGCCCTCTTGGGAACCTGAATGGAGGAAAACGCATGGAGAAAAAAAGAAGAAAAAGTCTGTATCAGAGAAGAAAACAAAAGAAAACTTAGAATGCTATGGATAATATGAAGCAAAAAATATTGCTCTATTCTCAAATCTGTATTTGCGTTCCGTTTACAAAGTTTAGGTGCAGGGCATTCAAATTAAATGTCTGCATTTTTATACAACACAAGAAAGAATCCTCTCCATCATAAATATGTGGCATTATGCACAGATTTATCCTCTCAGTTCTGGGCTTTTAAATTTAAAGCCCTCAAAATATCACAGTCAGTTGTGATGTTGGAAGAAGGAACATCTATTGCAGAAGTCTATTCACACCTTCTTAGCCTTTGGCTGACGTCACGCAGCCAAACCGCATTCTTAACTCTACAAGACAGTAAGAGATGGAATATTAGGATACCATTCTTTTAGCATTTATAAACGGTCAAACATGCAATAAATTAAGTCTTAACCTGAAACAGTCCCATAGCAATGGAAAATGGATAAAATAACAGAAAAAAAATATTGCAATAGCAACTCTTTTTGGGGATGCGTCTGTCCTGGTTTGACATTGATTTATTTTTTTGGTGGAAGTGATTCCCTGTTGGGACCTTGTTAGCTTCCGGTGGACCTGACAGGCAGCCAATCGGTGGCCAATTTTGAATACTGACACACGATTAAACCAACGAAAGAGGCGGATACGCCTTTGCGAGCACGCATTTTAAGACCAAAAACCCTGGGAACAGCTCTTCCTTTTCCAGTCTGAGTACAGTAACAGGCCAGCCCGGCTCCTCCGCGCAGCCGGGCCGGGCAGGCTGTGCCTTGGGGCTGGGCCAAGGCTGGGCTGGGCCGCAGCTGCTGACATCCTGCCGACACGAGTCCTGCCCTGCCGCCGGGCGGGCGGAGCCGGGGTCCGCAGCTTACAGGTCAGGAGGGGCCACTCCTGCGCGGCCGTGCGGCCCGGCGGGAGCTGGGCCCGGCCCCGGTGGCTCCCAGGCGGGGGGAGGGAAGGACATCAGCCCCCAGCACGGCCTGCGATCCATCACCGTGACTGCTCCGGCCCAGCCGCTGCCCTTCCCTCCGCAGGCCCCGGCTGAGATATTAACTCTTTCAGCGCACAGATGAAACCTGCAGACTTCAATCCTCTCCCGAGTGAGAGAAATAAGAGTCATGAAGATACACAGAGAAACAACATGAAGACACCGAGGTCAGTAAAGAAGTCAGGTCCCAGATGAGAGGGGAATGAGGAGATGCCTTGTCTTTAGGCTTAAATTCTCTTGCAAGCCATGGTGATAGACTGATATATTGACTATCCCTTTGAACCATAGACAAGTACAGGGGAGATGCATGAATGTTCAAATTGTAGGCCTGAGCAAAGGCATTCAGTGATGAAGTAAGCAGATGTTGAAGTGGCTGCGATTCCATGAGAAGTTGGAACAGAGAGAAATGAGTGATGGAAAACCCTTTGCCCCGAGGGAAGAAGAAGAAGAAGAGGAAGAAGAAGAAGAGAACCTCTGTTCATGGAGCTGATCTTACACATGGATGAAGAGAACCTTTGCTTTTGAACAGTTCATCCTTAAAATAATACACCATAAGGTGACGTGGCCCAGAAGCTTAGCTGTGGTAAAAGCTGTGAAAGATGGGAGGAACTTCACGAATGCAGATTCCTGGGCAGCTGCTGTTTGAGGAAACAGAAGCCACGAGAGAACTGTTTTCTTGTGGAGAATTCTCCATAGCATAACAAGAGATGCTTCTCTCCTTAAGTGAACTGAAGAAAGACTATTCTACAAGTGGAAAACTGACTGAGAATTCTGGGTATTGTTTGTGTACATTGTCAGTGGGAAAGAAAAGAGGGTGTAGGGAGGGGAAGCAAAGCGTTCTAAAGGTTTTATTCCGATTCCTATTATTCTTCTTTTAGTTTTGTTAATAAAATTTTGTTTATATGCTTTAAAGTTTGAGCCTGCTTTGCTCTTCTCCTAATCCTATCTCACAGCAGAAAATGAGTAAGTATATTCTAGTGGATGCAATGGTGTTTAACCAGCGCTAGATCCACCACATGAATTGGTGCGTTGGCCGGGAAATCTCAAATCGGCGAACCTAAACCACTGCAATGTCCTAAGCACTTCGGTACCAGCAACCTACTGATGTACGCAATCCAAAGGTTATTTCTGCTACTCGATTTGATAAGGATATTTTCCCCATCATAAAAGAAATTGCTTTTCATTGAAAGATTGAACATTTTCAGAATCTTTTTTTAAACGAAACCAAATATTTTCACTACATATGAAAGATATTATTTTAGCCTACTATTTCTCACGAAGAAAGCATTTGAAAGAAAGCTTTGTTGAGATTTCTGTAGATAACCTTCAAATTATAAGATAAATTCCCTAATGTTGGCTTGAGTTAGAAGAAACAATCCAGCAGATCTCAGCCCAAAACTGCTGAGAACTTTTTATATAATTCCAATTGTGTGGACCTCCTACCTTACTCTTATATTCAAACAATATCCTTACAGCAATAGCAACAAATACTTTCGGGTGAAATCCTGCTATTGCTATTGCCTGTGATTAATTTGTATCTTCTCATTTGCCAAATGAAATTTGGCAACTGAAACCAAAGGTCAGTATCTCACTACAACACAGGAGCAGAACAACAGAAAGAGTTTTGCAGATCAGTGGAAAAAGATTGGAAGCTTCAGTGCTTGCCATTTTTAATATGTCTATTCTTCCACCAACATTTGCAATGCTGCAAATGCTTATTCAAAGCATCTTTCCATAGTGGTATATGCTGTCCTTTGTAAGCTCTGCTCTTCTGATTTGTCTTAGAAAAAAAATTTCCCTTTCACAGTAGTCTTTGATTTTGAAAATGAGAGGGTGACTTCCACTAATAAAGAACTAAGCATGGAGACTCTTAGTATTAGAATCAAATGTTCAGCTTCTTAAAACATTAAATACTTCTCTCACATTGCTTCATTAACATATTCCAACAAAACAAAGAAAAAAATTAAGATCATGCTGTGATTTCCTGGACAAGTCAAGAGGCTGTGCAACTTGGCACATAAGTCATAAAAACGAACCCTTTTTGCAAGATAATTGTAAAAAATGTGGTTTTTTTGGTCATGAATTATAGAACAAAGTCCTTCCTGCTGACTACATCACTGAATTCCAATGTAAAGACTTCTCACACATAAATCTTGCTACACAGTAAATTTGAAAACTCATAAGCAATTCCCAAGCGTTCAAATGAAAACATGCACTCTGAATGCATGTGTAGCGATACATAATGAAGGAATTTAGAGCCCAGCTTTTCAGGATCAAGACTGTAGGCAAGAATCCAACAGCAGAAGTTGTTTCAGCTCCAGTTTTCTTTTTAAAACAACACCAATGAAGAACCCTTACCAGTAGGATTCTTGGAAATCACATTTTAAACACTGTGTAGAAGACACTCTTTTCCCTCTGGGGTTTAACCGTTGTCTACCGTGATCAACTTGATGCTGTGGCATTTAACTTATAAATAAGAAAAAAAATCAGAGTAAGAAAAATAAAGCTCCAACCATTTGCAGAAACACTACTTCTACTCATCAGTCCTCAGTGAAAGTCACAGACTTTGGACCTGTGGATATCTGTGCTGATCACTAGAACAGATCACCTCTGAAAAGGACCATGCCTGAAGTGCCTGGCTTGAAGCAGGAGAGATGAAATGCTGAACCTAGGGGTAGAATATGCTGAATGCCAAAATGTGAAGGCCAGAGATGGAAAGCTTCCATCCATACCAGAGACTTTCTTTAGGAAAAGCAGACAACTGATATATTTGTTCACTGGAGAAAATACATCCCAATAAGGAAAGGAAGGACATAAAGCGCGCCTCTGAGACAAAATGCACATTTGGCTACTCGTTATCCATTGAAGCTCGTTCGCTTCCATTGAAGCTAAAAGCCAGGTTAAAAGATGTACAGTTTATATTTTCTGTCTTTATTGCTCTGTTTTTCTATTTGTTTTGTATAATATACTTTCTTTTTTGCTGTTCTGTCTGCGTGACCACCTCGCTTACATCAATATTTTCATCTGAATAAATATACTTCTATTTATCTCTGAGACAGTTAACTGTATAGGCTACTCTTTCCTACACATTTTACTACTGATAACTTGTGATAGGCATTCGGTCCTTAAACCTGGCGAGCTTCTTATACTATATCCTAATGCTGTACTCTTGATATTCAAAGGAACGTTCAAAGGAAGAGCTTGTTTTATCCTGCAAGACTATTATTGACAACCACCCACAATGTGGGTTGAAATATCTTGTCACAAAACTAAGTTTCTTCAGTTTTTATGACAGACAATTTTGTCCTGTGATTAGATCTCAGCAACACAAGAGCATTCAGCCACATTTCTTGTAAGGATAGCAAATAATATACACAGCTCCACTTCAATGGTTTTTGGTTTTAACTTCAGCTCAGATTCAAGTGAAACTTTGAAGCCCAAAAACCAGGTTTATTTTAGTCTGAAAGAAAAATGAGCCAATCAAAGTACAAATTTATGTCAAACTCTAAGTTCTAGTAAGCACAAAATGCCTTTTTTTAACATTGCTTGTTTCACAAAAAAAGCACAATGCTTTATTTGCTAGCGTCCTTTGCAACAGTTACCTCATCAGTTTGCTCTAAAGCCATCTCTTGAGTCAAGCGATTCCTTTGTATCAACATCATGATCCAAAAGCATAGGAACTACTACAGACATGCGATATTATTTTAATAAAAGAAAATACTTTAACAATGTAATAAACATACCCAGAGTTTTCTTTCAATACTCCAGAAAACCTTAAGTAGAAGTTTTACTTCTTTTGGCTCTCTTTAACTTTGAATAACCTTCTTCTTTCTGCTTACGAAAACAAGACAAACAGTAAAGAGCAAAAACCAATAAAGCAAATGAAGCAGCAATACTAAGCTAAAAGTTCAACTAAAAAAGTTGTTTCTGAGTGAAATGCTTAGCTGAATAAGAAGTAATTCATTAAAGTTTCTGTTTTCCAATATAAATAATTTTAAGTATGTTTATAAGTACAGTGGCTAAATAATTAGGACCACAGCTACTTTGAAAATACCCTTTACATGCTGGCAACCATGACTTTCAAAAACATCATTTCTGGTGATCACTAACAACAAAGGCTTACTCTTCAGAGACGTGTTTAGCAGTGTCCCCAGTTAGCACCACTATATTTAAATCCAGGCACAGGAGGAATCAGTCTAATAAGCATTTGAGAGTCCACCCCTACCCCAATTAACAGACAAGTCTCTTTCCTATTCCTGACACACCAATGAAACTTCCTGAGAGCTGTACATCCACCTCTCTCGAGTCCAGCAGTGGCAGCACTGCAGTGGCAGTGTGGCAGTGAGAACTTTCTGTGTCCTGACGCTTCCCAAAAGTAGCTTGCAGGGCTCAGGCAGGTACCTGGCTACTCACAGCCTGCCTGGAGAGTGAGGAATGCATGGGGCACTTGTGACTCCTGACTAGGACAGGGCAGTGCCCCTTCCCCATGCCAGCAGTGCTGCCAGACTAGCTACAAGCTCTCCATACTCACAAGCCCTGGTGTGTCTGAGTCGTTCCAAGCGGCAGGCTAAGGACTTCATTAATTCATATTATGGTGAAAGTCTCCCCTCAATACCCAGACCCCTGGGGTTGTTATTCCTATAAACAGCTATTTTTAGTCGCTGGTTTTCTTCTCTCTTTTGTGCGAGTGGCTCTACTGCTGTAGCACTGCCTGTAACTACTGGTTACTGCCTCTAACCAGCGACTCGGCCGTGGCCCTGTGGAAGGGCCCTTCCCAGCTGCAGTTGGATGGGGCCAGCTCAGAGCAGCTGGGCTGGCGCTTCCCACACAAACTTCTCTCTTCCCTTCTGCAGCTCGAGCTTTGGGCTATGAGTGTGTTCCTGCAGCAGGCCCCTGGGGTTGCTGCACTGGCCTTTTCTGATCTGCACGGAGAGCACAGACTGTGCTCTTTTAATTACGGTTAAAACGTCCAGAATTGTCTTGTATTTGGCTTTAAAAGCACATCAAAACAAAAAGTCATTTCTACAGAATGTTGCTAAATTCCGGTCCTTGAGAGGAAAAACTCACAGAGCCACTGAGAATGTCTAGAGATATACCGGGCAGGATAGAACTTTTCTGTAGAATCAGAAAATCTACTTCCGAAACAGCAACATCATTAAACGTTTCAGTAGCATCTCTTGCTGGAGACAAACATTTAAAATGAACTCTTCAAGTGACAGTATCATACCCGATGGCTGCTGTTAATTTTATCCTGGTTAAGGTTAATTTTATTCAGAGAGGTCAGCAACGATTTCTTAGCCTGCCCATTTTAATTGCAACATACTAAAAATTTTTAGATCTTTTTTATCTCTTAATTCAGGTCCTTCTGGACCGGCTTAAGGAGCGTACGTGTGTGTGTGTGTGGCGGAGGGGACGCTTACCTGTCTTCTTCTGGCACAACCTTTCTTTACAGATGCTTCCATGTTGCTCTCCTCGACTGGCAAAGTTGGTTTTGAGGTCAGTACTTCGCGTGCCAGGTATCCGTTCCCTGTAATCATCTTAAACTACAGAAGTTTATACCTTCATTAGAAAAACACCCCACAACATTTTGAACAAGATCTCTAACTTTTAAAATTGCCTGCTTTTGCAAAAGGTGCCCTCATCACACAAAGCTCAGATAACCCATCGAATTACATTGTATAGACGAAAAATGTGATAAGCCCAAGACATTTCATCCTTGTACCCAATATATGGAATATCATCCTCATAAAAATTAGACTGAAACCAGCTCAACTACATATTTAAATGAAATGCAGGGAGAATCACAGAAAAATTAGGTGACAAAGTACTTCTAGCTGTCACCTAATCATAACTTTTACTCAAAATAGTGCTAACTTCAAAGATAGATCACCTTGCTTTGGGCCCCATTCAGTCAGGTTCTGAGAATCTGGAAGGCTAACAAACCTAAAAACCTCCCTCTGCAACTTGTCCTAGTAGCTGACTAGCTGTTCTCACACTGAAGATTTTTTTCCTCATGTCCAGTGGGATTTTTTTCGTGTTGCAACTTGTGCTTTTTGTGAAATAGTAATTACATTTGTATTTGCAAAATTTCCATGTTTGTCTAACAGCACAATGCCTTACACACAACTGCTGTCAGCACTACACAATTGATGAGGTTTGAGATTCCTTCCAGGAGGAAGGAATTATTCCATTAATACGGTTTTATATGGAGACAGACAGAACACCAAAAAATGTCACCCTGTTAACCTCACACAGAACTGGATAAACTGTCTAAAACAAAGAAAAACTAATTATCCCACCACAAAAGTCCCAAATTAAAGAAGTGTTTATTTCACAAAACACAGTAAATCATCTTCCCTTTCAGAAAAAAAAAGCATCAGTGGCTGAAAACATTAATTATATGGTAGAATTTTAGAAAACTATATTGAGAATGACGGTAGAACATGATGAAAGTCATGGTCTTTATCACTTAACGTTGTTTTTGAATTTGTGAGAAGCAGTGAGAATGAGCCCTGTTCTTTACTGTACCTGTTCAATATTAGGTTTGGAATGATGACTGGTTGTCTCAGCAGTACAGTCCTTAGAATGGCATGCTGCTTTGTTTTCCTCACTTTTGGCCATGCACACTGTATCTTTGAAGACAGATTCATGAATATTTAACCCAGCTCCGTTATTTGATCTCTTTGTTTGTTGCAACAGCAAACTGGAATTTGTCATTTCATTGTCTAATTTACAAATCTGCAAATGCACTTCCTTTGACTGGTGTTGTTTCTCAAGAAATTGGGTAGTATTTTGACTTGCAAACTTTTTCCCCCTTCTTGCACTGGAAGTAGGAGATTCATGTGTATTCAGACATGGACTGGTGTTTGATTTCTGAAGCACTGGCCCAACGTTCCTAAGAAAGAACGGAGAATTTGCCTTTTTGTGATTGACTTCACTTGGATTCCCGCCTGAAGCTGAGTTTTCAGAAAAATTGGAATTAGCAATTTGTCCACTAGACTGGGTTTTCCATCGGAATATGGGTGTACCATGCTTTGTGTGTGTCTTCGTGTTCTTTACCTGAAGCACACTGCTGTCAGGAGTTTTGACTGGCATATTTTGAATATGTTTGAAAACCTGAGTTATGCTGGATTTGTGCACAGACGGCATAAAAGATGAAATAGCCACACTTTTTATTGGTGAATGCCCTTCAGCATTTTCCCTTTTCTTCCTATCTGTTTGATTTGTAATCTTTCCATTCATTTGCATCAGCTTCCCTTTGAAAATTGGTATAATTTTGCTGACTTTTGGGACCGTGGATTCAAAGGCTGAATTTACAAGTGTTCCTAAAGACTTTGCAGTTGGTAACTCTGGTACGCCTGGTATTTGCTTACTGCTCATTGATTTCTCTGCTGCTTCAACGCTAACCCCTCCTGCACTCTTACTGCTATTCGAAAAACTCTGTGTTCCTGGCTCTTTGATCAAACGCTCCATCCAGTGGCTGTTTTCCATACTGCACGGTGAAGGAATTCCAGGCAAAGTCGGTTTTCTTGGAGGAGCCTGCGTTAGACATACTACACAAACCATCTCACTGTCCAATTTCGTATCCTTAGGTTTTCTCTCCTGCAACACATCAAGAGCTGCTAAATTGAATAAACTGGATTTAACGATCTGATAGTGCCACCTAATGAATCGCTATATGATATCAACCCAATACACATCACAACATGTAAGCATATAATTTTGTGTTTTGGATTAGAATGACTATATTTTAAAACAATATTTAGCTATCACTATAAATTAAGGGGTTTTTTTTTATCCTCCTTGAGCTCCTTGTTTACAAACTATGCTAGAATATCGTATTTCTCAGAAGGGAAGACTTAAATTACAGTAATTATCTTGGTTTAGTGCTTTCCAACTGGATTAATGTCTACCTCTTTTGAGGGGTTCTGCAGAGGGTTTGATTGACAGGGCCCCTCATCTCTTAAGACTTCTAAGAGCATCTGTATTCTGAGCAAAAGACAGTTTGGATGTCTGTAAAAACTGCATATGACACAGAGGACCCATTCTAGCTTTGATCAGTGGAGAGACATAAACAGGAACTGCTTTCTGAAAGAGGATTATAGTATTTTAGAACTTCTGCAACTTCTATCACTATTCTTTGTTCAGAATTAATTACTTCATTTCTTCTTTCACACACTACTACCAAAGAAATTTGAGCCTCAGCCTTTGTCACAACCTCAAATTATAGGAGTTTTGATTACTTGCCTCCTTTCCATCACCAGATATGGAGTAAATCTTAAAGCCTGAGTGTTTTAAAATGCTTATGTCCAACTTTCACCAGACCAGGTTGCACAAAGCCCCATCCAGCTTGGCCTTGAACACTTCCAGGGATGGAGAATCCACATCTTTGGGCAACCTGTTCCAGTGCCTCACCATGCTCACAGCAAAATTTTCTTCCTAATATCTAACCTAAATCTACCCTCTGTCAGTTTAAAGCCCTTCCTCCTTGTCCTGTCATTACATGCCCTTGTAATAGTAACAATAGTAATAATGTTACTTTATTATTGTTGTTGTTATGACTGTTTTTATTATTATTATGGAAGAGATTTGAGAATATTGAAGTTGGATATCCAACTGTAAAAAAAATCTATAAAATTGCAAATACTGATAGCAACTAATTAACATCAAGTCCATTTTTTATGAATTTATAATGTTAATAATAACTTCACAAGGGCAAATATTGTAGCTTACACATTAATTAAAAGTTACAGGACTGATAGTTTGTTGTGAAAAGCATATTTATATGCTCTTGCTGTGCTCTGAATATGATAAAGACCACTTCATACAATGAAAAAGTATGTGCCATTAATACATTTACCAAAAAAGCCTTACATGCACTGATGCCCTGGAGAGTTCCTTTGTAGCATAAAGCACTTTACTTGTCATCTTTACTGGAAATCCACACAGCTGTGAAAAATTGCTCTTCATGTCAGAAAGAAAGGAGTTCACTACACTTTCTGCATCTGTTCTGGGGAAATACTGGGCTGGCTGACTTCGGATGCAACTTAAAGGGTAGCTAAGTAAGTGTTCAGGGATACATAACAAGTTTCTTTACATTTCTAGAATTATTAATCATCTTTGTTGAGAAGAAAACATGAGTTTATCTAAATGTTTTTTAAGATGGTGAATAAAAGCACGTAATTCCTTATGGGCCTGTAAATAAAGTTTAAAAAGTTACAGGACTTCAGCACAATTATACCACACTAACAGCAAGGATTACTCAATATAAGTAACCCTTAGTCTAGTCTTTCCTGGCAGGAAAATTCTCTTTAAAAGCAATCTTTGTTGGCCACATTTTTACACAATTTAACTTTCTTTTACACCACTTTCTTTTACATCACATTTAAAGTGCATTATCACATTTATGGAAGCTGTGAAGCAAATTGTTCTATTTGACTTCCTATTATTCAATACTGGGACAGAGACTTGACGAAACTTTTTGTTTCAATTTGGCTAGTAAAACTCTTCTCTACTGACTACTATGAAATTATGAAAAAAGGAAATGTGGCACACTCAAAAATGAAAAGCATAGCTTTGCTACAAGTGTAGGAGAGCAAATGTAACAAATATATTCTGAAAGGATACGTGAAGAACCTTTCCCCTATTGGTTTGAAGTAAACACTCAAGTATATTTTTGTCTCTTCAAGATCCTCAGGAAGAATATATCCATACTTAGATAAACCGAATACAAACAGGTATTACAAGGACAAACTCAACAGGCACAAAAAAGGGAGGGAAAAATGAAAGCAGCGTATGTGCTCCTTACCAGACTCTTCCAGTGCATCTGAAAATCCTTATAGGAACGGAAAGGAGATTCTGGAGGAATTATGTGGCTGATGTTTATGATCTGACCCATTTTCATGCTGTGCACAGGTAAAGAAGGGATGCTTAGAAAGGGTGTCATAAAATCCAGTTGAAAATATACTGGTCTTTTGGAAAAAAAATCTTATTTTTGGCATTCAAACTATTTAGAGGTTATTTTTATGTTTTGAGGACTAATACCTTTAGCTCATAAGTTTAGGACATAACAATAGTAATTCCTCAACCACAGTAAAGAATGTGACAGCTACAAGTGACATTTCTCTTCAACTCACTAGCAGTAAAGGTAGAACAAAAGCAAATACCATTACTCCTCTTATATTCAATGATGAAAAATCTTCGGTAAAAATGGAGGTAGGTCATGGCTAAGGTGGAAATACATTTTCTTTAAATTGACTTTCTGCTAAAATTGTATTTGAGAAAAACTGATGCTTTTGCATACCGTATAAGTAGCACAAAGATTAGTAAAATTGAAATAGCATTTAAATGTGTAATTTATGATTTGCTGATTAATTTTTCTTATTTTCCTTAACAATGGGATAATAAAAACAACAAAAAATTCCTGAATTTAAAACAAGAAGTGTTCTTACCACTAGCAGCAAATTCACAATATATGGGGCAAACATTCCAAGAAATGTTTATTTCTACTGAAATGTGAACAGATTCCTACCTTGGCAAAACATAGCACCAGTTACTTAATATGGAATGTTGCTGAATAACTGTATTTTCATTGCTGTCAAACAGCTTTAGAGTGTTTGCTGAAATATCAAAATCTCCCAGCTTAAAAAAGAAAAGAAAGTTTATTTGCAAAAAATTCTACAGCAGTACAAATTTAAAATCTTCAAAACTAATTGTGCATCACAATATTTTGTGATATTACTTGATATATTATTATTCTTTCATCAGCTCTCATGCACTGATTATTTCAGAAGATATTCCCATCATCAAATTGCACCCTATCTTATGTTAGAGCCTACACTTCGACAAGCCATGCAAGTACAAGATTTAAAGTTTATTGAAATCAGTGAGATTTAAACTTTATTTGAAATGGTTTAATAAGAGTATAAAGGAATTTCTCAAACTGAGAGCTGTCTCACTTCCACACACATTTTTAAAAAGTTCAGATCAGATACCCATGCTCAGCATTCTAGTAACTGTGTGCGTCACTTTGCCTAAGCATGTGCAAATATCCAAGGAAAAGAATTAATGGGACAGGCAGTTTCATCCTCTGAGAAGTCAAAAAACACCACACTTTTTCACAATGTCAGAATTTGACTGTAGGGGACAATCAAAGACTGAGATTTGAGAAACATTTTATCTTTCTATAATCTATGAGGGTTTGTATTTATTCACTGAGAAGAAAATCTGGCCATTTCTGTTTTACAAAAGTATTGAAAGGATCTAACTGGTAATAAAGCCACAACATGATCTTTTCCATCATAGATCTACATCATTTGGGAACTGGCTTCTTAAAGATAGCTTTAATGTTCATGCTTCCCAAGCAGGTCTCAGAAGAAATCCTGTTCTTCTCTTTCAACTTAAAGAAGAGCATGGATCAGAAATACTTATTTTAAAAGAAAGCAGCAAGTCTGACAAATATGCTCTGCACGTATGGATATATTCACCACAGATGACATGGCTGTCAAAAAGGAGAATAAGTTTTCAATCTCCAACCATGATTTCTTAAACAATGTATTAATTAACTTTGCAAGCAGCATAGTCCTGACTGCTCCAGTATTTTGGAAGCTGCATAAGAAGAAATTAGGCAGATTCCATAATAACCATATCTGGTGGTTTAGCCTGATTGGCCAATGTGTAATACTGACACTCGATTAAGCCAATGAAAGACATGGGTACGCCTTTGTGAATACACATTTTAAATGCAAACACGAGAAAGTTCCTTCTTCTGGTTTCCGGTGGGAGAAGAGGTAACAGGCGGGCCTGGCGGGCTCTCCCGGCAGGGCCAGGCTCTGCCTCGGCTGCAGCCCTGGCCGGGTCTGGGCCGGCGGGAAGGACAGAGGCCACGGGGCCCTGGGAGCAGCCGGGCCAGACGGACCCGGCTCCACCGAGCCATGCGGCCTCGGGCCAGGGAGAATCGAACTTGACCCGGCTCCACCGAGCCATGCGGCATCGGGCCAGGGAGAATCGAAACTGGACCCGGCTCCACCGAGCCATGCGGCATCGGGCCGGGCCCCGGCGACTCCCAGGTTGGGGGAGGAAAGGACATCAGCCTTCTTCTCATCAGCCTTCTATCAGCCAGTTTCTTCAATAGAGAAACTTCCTGGCACAGCAACGGAACTTTCAAAGCATGAATCCTGCCTGAGTGAGAGAAGAAACTGAAGAAAATACAGAGACACAGCATGAGACCTAAGTCAGGGGAATGAGAGAAGAACTTTAAATTGGAAAGAAGATTGAAAGAGTGGCTTAAGCTGGACTTTTTTTTGTAAGGCCATAGAGAATAGACTAACTACTCCTGTAACATATAATCTGCTTTTTAGGAGAAAATGCTGAGTTCTAGTTGAGACTGTAAAGTGGTGTAACTATAATGTAATAGAGGAATTTGAACAGAAGACTGAGAGAAAGAGATGATGTCCTCTACCTAGTGAGAGAAAAGGACCTCTATTTCTTGAGAAGAAAATTAGATAGATGAAGAAAACTTTTGCTTAATACTAGAAAAAGCATCCTTAAACTGTATCCTAATAAGCTGTTATAGTCCATGAGCAGCTGTTGAAAGCCGTTTCATGGGAGGGGGCTTCACAATGGCAAATTTCTTTCCTCCGGGTGGGCCATTGGTAAAAGGTGAAAGCAAGAGAATTAATATCTTGTAAAAAACTTCGATGGCATTCAAGAAAAGACTCTGCTTCTTCTTTAATAAACTGAGAAATTATTGTTTCTAGAAGTTGTACTGGGTATTCCAGATTTTTTGTCTTTTCATGTGTCTGAAGAGTGGGCAGTTGGTGGGGGGAGGAGAAGTATGTTTTTGAAAGTTTCATTCTAATTCTTGGGGTTTTTTTCTTTTTATGTTAGTTAATAAAATCAGTTCTTTTCAAGTTTAAACCTGCTTTGCTCTTGATTACATAATTTTAAATTGGCAACTCAAATTAATATTTCTGTCTGGTTTCAGACTGAAACCATGACACCATATAAAAGGACTTTGAACATGGTGCTGACAACTCACCTGTAGTTGCTTTGCTGTTACTCAAAATTGTCTATATGCTATGTCAGTGTGACTGAAAGCTTTCTAGAAAACACTGCTAGAAGGAAATCAAGAGTCACAAAGACTCCACTGCTATATTGTGTTAGTATTTTTGAAAGCTCTCTTAGCCTTGAATCTCAGTTTTAGAATTATTGCTAGAATGCATCAATATAGATACAATATGGATTATATGCTTTTATAATGTGTGCAGATAGTCAATGAATATGGTTAATGTCCCAATGCAATCAGAAATAAACACTTCTATCCCCATCATGCTAACTGGAAGTCACCTAACAGAAAAGAAGATTAATAAAACAAACACAGCCATAGAAAATATAACTGGCTTATACCTCAGGGGGTGGCAGCCGAATTGAGCAAGGCTCCACACTGATGCAAAGCTGTCTCTCTGACACAGTGAGGTCTACAACTAAATTGGAAAAAAATAGCACAATGCCCTGTTTTGAATTACAGCTCATCTCTTAGGCAGAAAGCTAACCCAAATATTTATTTAAGGTAATTGTTAGTCAAAAAGCTGCGTTTGAAAATCAAAAGGCTAGACTTTCTCAGCACGGAAATTAAAATTAGGTGCATTTTATCTGTGAAAAATAAAAATAATAATGAATTACTGTCATACAGTAACTCAGAAACTCAAGGCTGGCTGTGCAACTGTGTGCTTTATACTCATATCCTTGACAAACAAACACCCATTTTCAAAGCAGATGTAGCTCTCATAACCATTTGCTGCACTGAGTCATTCAACCCAGTATTTTCCATCCACGAGCTGTCAATAGGAAAGACTAAACGAGCAAGGCAAGCTTTTATGGACATACCTCCAGAACTGTCACTCAGCTCTGAGTTTCTTAACATATATTTCTGCTACAAATTTAGGCTCCAATATCCCCTAATATAATCTTTAACTTTTATACTTTTATATATCTCCTTTTATATATTTGTAATTTTTGCAATAACTAACCAGCATGCTTTGTGGCTTCACTTTTGTGAAAAGCAAACAGTACATACTGGACAGCCACTATAGCTCATTTTCCTATCTATTATGGAACTTCCACATCACTTGCAAGACTAATAATTTAAGGGAAGTGCATTTAATTGCAATAATTATAACTTTAAAATGGCAAATGTCAGTCTAAGGCTGTAGATTAATAGTATAAAAATTATCTTTGTGAGTAATTTTTCAAAGTTGAGCTGACAATGTTACAGACAGAACATCACCTGCCACCAACTGTATTTTGACAGAAGTTATTTCAGAATGAAAACCAAAGACCCTGTGCTGGCAATAACAAGACTGTGGCAGTATGAAAGTGCTTAACTTTGCTTTACTCTCTCAACTTTATCATTAACAGAATATTGTACTTACCAACAGCATTTTGCCTTCCTGAATGAGACAAAAAGTCTTTCCCTTAATAAATAGAATACGCAGACATTATTTTCTAAACCATATGTCTAAAGTCTTTATGCAAAAAAAGAGAAATCACACAGTTTTGTTTGTGTCTATCACAAATGCTGAAAGGTGTGTTCCTTGAGAAAGGAGAAAAGGAGAGAAAATCCCTTATACCAATTAACTTTTCACTGATTCATTGACATCTTCTATAAGAAAGAGAGATATGTAAAAGTATATTAGTGGGCAGCAATCTATACATCACTTTTTCCTCCTAATCCTGTACTTCCAGCTGCTACTTCTGAATCAGCGGATTTCATTCTGAGACCCATACATTTTGAAGATACTGAGAACAGGATACTGTTTTATTGTGGCTGGAAATAAGATAACAACATGCACACTTTTCTCAGCACATATTTGAAATAATGTATACAATTGCTCTAATTATTACGAGCACACTACAGTATTTTATACTTTGGTAATTCACATTTATACTACACAAGAGTTAGCAGAGATGTCAGGCAAAGCAACTATGATCCAAAAAAATACAGAGCTTAGTAGAAGGAGAGGGTCTGACAGAAAACCACTTCTGTTTAGAAGAGCCTACAAAGCATGTGCAGAAGTGTCACTGCTGAAAGCATGAATCTGAAAAACAGGTCAAATTTTTAAAAGACGTTCTCTGTCCAACAATATTTGGTTTCATCTGGTACATTGCATTCAGTTGACATAATTATTTGATCTATTACAAAGATAAGGAAGAAGATGAAAACGTGAATGGCATGTCCATTCAGAATATTAACTTGAGTCATTGAACTTGGATAACAGAACAATAAAAGTGCAAATAAAGAAAAAAGTAATAGGATAAAGGAATGAAACAATTTTTTATAATGAATGAAATAATTATGGAATTTAAATGATGGAAAATAGATGCTACAATAAAGAACTGAAAACTAAATGCTTGATCCCTGACCCAAGTGAGTCAAATACCTTGCACCAAGAGATGACCAGCCTTATTCCATCTGGGTGCAAGCCTGGCTGTAAGTGTGTAGGAGAGACAGGTTTGGAGAAGGGCTGGAGTAACTGCTTGCAGTGCTTCCACCTAATAGCAACAATGACAAAAAAGAAACATACATTTTTAATAATTTAACAAATTTTCTTAAAGGCCTCAGTCAAAATTTAAGCAATTCTACTGCTACTTCATCTTGGAGCCAAATTTTAGTATGTGCCACACATGCTTAGCTTTAATCTACTTAGCTACAAGAAGAAGGTAGCACAGTATTTGATGTAGGCATTTGGATTTCACGTGCCATTAAAATCAGGTGCACAACAGTTCCTAGAATGCATTCACAGGGCTGATAATAGACTTGGGGAAAAGATTAATTGAACCCTCTGGAGTACTTTACTAGATATGCAGCTCCCTCCAGACGACAGGCACAACATCCGAGGCTGATATTACCTCTGCTGTCCGAGTCAAGACCAGAGACATTTTCTGGCAATCACAGTAGATAAATGTAGCTTTGTTCACCCAACAGCTCTACTTGCCTGCCTGTCCTGCAGGGCTTTCTCTTGACCATCAGCATTAGTCAAGAAACTAACTACAGTAGGTTGAAAAGAGTTAAGTAATACACCTCCAGAAGGATGTTTCTAATGAATCCTGCAAGGAACTGCTCGGTGATGGAAAACCTAACAATAACAATGACAGGTCACCTACACATATCAACATAAAGCACTTCTGGAAGGTAAGCATATTTGAACAGTGTATGTCTTACTAATCTGCATATGCATTTGCACTTCTTGTAACAAATTAAAATACACCCAGCTGGCTGTGCAAATGAATTATGAGAGCTACTAGCTTTGGTTACATCAGTCCTCTGACTCAGCAATTTAGTGCGTCCACACATACATTTATAAACCCCATAGATGTTGCATACTAGAAGATAGTAAATCATATGCATAATGGTCTAAAAATATATAAGCTGTTAAGCTCAGGGGTTCCATTTCTTCTCTGTGTTTTTGTTTTGTTTCCCTGAGGCTGTCCTGTACAGGCTGGGTAAACCCAAACGTGAATGGGGAGACAGTTAGCTGCCCGACCATTCCCACTGGATGAAGAGGATGACAGCAGCAGGAGAGCTGCAGGTCTGTGCCCCAAAGGTTGTCTCAAGGTCAGTCCCCAGTGCCTCTGAGCTGCAGCAGGGTACCACTGCAGCAGAGAAATCTAGAGGTATTGCTCACAAACTTCTTAAAACTATTGAGTCTGACAAAATATATTTACCATGCCCCAATTCACAGGACACATTTTGTCTACAGGGCAGACTTACTAACCCTGAAACTCGGCTTCTGTAGTGCAAACTGCAGGGCCTATGAAAAATACTCATCTCTGGCAACAGCGATTTCAGAGAAGTACAACAGTCTGAAGAACTATGTCATATCTAAGCACTTACAGTAGCTCCATGTCTCTCCACATAGGCTTGACATATTCCTGATTCGTAAAATGGTATCTAAAAGTAACAAAAAAAAATAAATCAAGTGTTTGGTATTAAGTGCAAATTAAATTCTGGTACAACAGTGACTTTGCCTTTGAAAAGCATGCAAGGGAATATTTAAGCAAACACTTTATCCTGTGTTTTAAAGGAGAAAACTAAAATTAGCTCAGGCATTTGTCATAGTGTAATCTCATTTCTAGCTACATTCACAAGCAAGCCAAAGACAGCTCGAAACAAAGCTGCAGAACTCTGCACCTGCTTCTCTCCTTATGAATTGGGTGGCACATTACCAATTGAGCCCATTTCATTACACAGATTGGTTCACCACCTGAAAAGGCCATTTCATCAAAAGAATAAAGGACTTAAGTTGTCCTTCTACACCACTAATGCACAAAAATAAAAGTCTGCTTTAAATAAAGTATTTTTACTTACCCTTGATCCTCAAACAAAACACTTCTTTAGAGAAACATAACATGTATGTGTGACAAATACAACTGACCCCTAGCCATACTTCAGTTCAGACTGACCAAGAAGCAATAGGCCTCACATCCTTGGGATGAACTTGCAAGCTGGAAAGTCCCTGGCTCATATACAAGGGAGTGAAAGTATCTTGAAAAATATTCCAAAAGGTGTTTTCAAAACCCAAAAGTACAAGACAACCAAAGTACAGAAAGAGCTATCAGAACTAAATCAAAGACATCTGTCTGCCTGTATATTATTGATTAGGAGCCAACTGCTTCACCCTTTAAATATTAAAATCAGGATGGGCCCAATCTGAGTACTGTCTGAATGCCAGACTGTATGACATCTGGCCTGCATGGCAGGAGACCCTGACTGAGCAGGAACTCCTCTCAAGTTTAGAGATTCCATACTGGAAATTAAGAGAACCTTCCTTAGAAAAGGTCAAAAGGCCCCTTACCTGTGATCTGCAGTAAGTGACTGAAAGCATGCTGAATTCATGCTATGAAGAATTACTGATCCATGCAGCTACTCAGATACTATAAACATTGTAGAGATAATTCCATTAGGCATGAACTGTTGACCAAGTCTGAGACAAAGATTGGATACAACCACACAGGCTCCAAAAAGGAATTCCAAAAAGGGATCCACTCTAAACCTCATGTCTCCACAGGAGGGCCCTCTTTACTCTTTGCACCTCTGTTTCTTCCATGTGTAATTATTAAGGTAAATCTTGGCATCAAACTTCCTGAGCCTTGTCAGAATACTGTTAAAACTTCGCTAAATTCCATCAGACCCATCAAACTCGGTCAAATTATTATTTTACCTCAATAAAACATAGTGCTGCTTCTCCTTTTTGAGTGAGGTGCACTCTGCTCATCAGCAGCAGTCTGCAACTACAGATACTTATTTACACAGTGATACTGACCGCCATCATAACCGAAATTTGATTCAGTGTCCCCATAACAGGTGCAGAAAGGATCTCTTGATACAGGAATAATAATTGTCTATAAAAAAAAGGTGAGAAAGATATTAAAAATGTTTTATTTTCTCAGCTAAAATTTATTTTCCTCAGATTTTGCAAACACAATACATTCCACTTTTAATCAGATTCCATTGGTTCAGCATAATAAATTGGATTAGTCCAAGTTACTTGCTCTAGATGACTCACAATGGTCTAAGACAAAGATTACAGGCCTTTAGCACACAAATAGAGCTCTCCAAAAGTGTTTCTTTTGGCAGTATTTCTCATTTCTCTCCTTTTCTTTTAAAGGGAATAATATAATGCTTGGTGAATGCTAAGAAGCCTACAGCTGCTTTCCAAATAGTCTTTTCACTTCGTCTCAACCTGCATGAAGCACCTCAGCTTTGCATTATTAATCTCTAAACACAGATTAATTTTAACAATTTGTTAATTTGAAGTATGTGGATTTGTTAGTTTTAGCCTATGAAATTTAAAACATAATAAAAATGTATTTCTGGTTCCCCAATAGCCAACAAGTCCCCTGCCCAAAGAAAAAAACCCTATTTTAAACATTTTTGTACCATTTGCCACTGACAAGAATTTTGCTGATTTTATTACAGTTAATTCTAGTACTGCTAATAAAACGTTTGAATAACAACCACTAGCAGCTTCTGGAAATAATAGCCCTCAAAACCCTTTACCTGCAAGTCTTTATCTGTATACTCCTTGCCTCAGTTTCTGGTATCTGAGAACTCAGTGTTACTGTGGCAGCACAGAGCTTTTGCAGCTCAGGCAGACTAGCAAAGAACAGAGACTGGTGTCTGGTGTTATTCATGGTATATTGTTGATTGCCTTGAGGCAGTACCTGGGTCTTAAAATAAAAAAAATTAATTTATTTTTGAAAGGCAGGTATTTGTGTACAGAACTTTATATGTTATTAGGTAAATGAATAATCAATTTTCTTTTGATTAAGAATATAGAGAAAAAAATTACACAACTTGGTCAGCTAAAACAGCTGAATATTCTTTTTTATATGTAATTAGAATTTTAATTACGTAATTCTGTAATTAGAATATTCTTTTTCTATATGCATTATATTTGAAAAAAAATTATTTGCAAGAGACAAAATATTCAGAGTAAAGACAAGGACAAAAGAATACAGAGTACATGTATGATCCTTGCCATATTAACTGAGGACTGCAATGGAGCTCTGTAATTTTTGGAACTTCCTAAAAACCACCAAAAAGAAACCAAAGAACCAGAATTTCAGACTAAAAATATGATTCTTTGATGCAGTACTAACAAATTACATGTTAATGGGAATAACATGAATTCATATTGACCATTCATGTCGCCCATCTTGTTGGGTGCCTGTAGTGTGCTCCTTTGCACTGCACCGCTGGCCAGGCTCAGTGTAATATTAGAATATTCATGACAAAAAATTAAAAAGTCTAACATTTCCTTATTTGAAGAAAATTACACCTTTTAACTGTACGATCAAAGTATTCCAAAGAAAGACAGGTAGTTAGAAAACCAGGAATTAACACTGAGCACCAGAAAAAGCTGGTTTAATATTTCTCCTGTCTCCAAACCCTAAAACAATTTTGGGAAATGGTCTCACCGGCACAGTGAGGACAGCAATAAATATTTTGATCCCAAATTTCATGAACTCACCAGGAATTCACCTGAAAAGCAATTTTGTAAATTTTGATAAAACAATTATGAACTGGAAGCATATTTTGAGGAGCAATGTCAAAGATAACGTTATTCTGATTTTGCTTTGCTTTCTTTACAGTGTAACACTTTAAACATTAACCTCCACCATATCCAAGAAAAATCACAAGGTGAGTGTTTCATAACTGTCATTTAAAAGAAAATAACATTTTCTTATTTCTTACCCTTAAAGGAAAACACATTTCCATTTTTTTCAGCAGTCATGAAAAGCAGGGCTTTTTTAAAATGCTGGCCAAGTCTATCGCTTCATCAGAGAATTCCAAAAGCTACAGCTCAAGGGAAAGCTCAATTTTAAACAAATGAGAAAAAAAATGTCCTTATGCAATCATGGAAAAGAAAGCCTGAGTACTCAGCTTTCATGTTTATTGGGGATTTTTGTGGCAAAGATGTTGTAAAACACATGCTGCAACGCTCCAGTGCCCTGCTTGCTGTTTGAGGATGACTCCCCTGTGGGAACAACTTGCTGTATTAAGCCTAAGTTAAATCTTCCCAGACATCTTAAAAGCTAATGGGACAGAGTGCTTGCAAAGGGCTTCTGCCCTCAGGGGAGAAGGTAAAGAGAAAAGTAGCAGTTAGTACAGAACTGCGAGTTAAGAAACAACTACTGGTTATAAATCATTGGAAATAAACACAGCCGCCCTCTGTACAAGAGGACTTTACGTGTGTGGGAGAAATTGCACCTTAATATGCCAATAATCACAGCACGTCAATTTGAAACCATCGCTGAGCTCCTGCTAAGCTGCACAGAACATCAGTCAGGGAATGGCTATCGCTGTCTTTTCTGTCAGAACAGGCAACTAAATCCCAGAGCCTGGCAGCAGTATTTGCAATTTTCAGTAACAACCTGGAAGTCCAAATGAAAAACCTCCTTTTTAAAGCTGGGAACAAACAACACCAATCTGAGGGAGAGGAGCTACTCTTACTGTCAGGCTGACTGAAAAGTTGAGGCAGGACCTGAAGATGGCGATGGCATTCAAGTACAAAGCTGTCCTGCGCTCAGGCTCAGGGTGCAGAAGTTAAACATCAGGTTTCAGGAAGGGTGACAGGTCACGCTGGATAAATTTTATGCTACAAAAAGCACCCACAAATCCAGCCTATAATCACACCTGAGTGTTTCCATGGGGGTACTGCTGCTGAGTCACCCAAGTTGTGTATGGACACGACCTGGGGCTGTGGGGACCCATACTGGCCTGAAATGCAGACAAAGCCTTCGAACACATCTGAGACCAGAGCAACGGAAATACACTTTACCTTAGCCAAAACTTCAGGGAAACAGGGTGCTGGATCGGTGACAGAGCGTCACCGAGAGAAAGGAAAGACACTTCTCCCTGTGACCTCAGCCCACCTGGCAGGAAAGCAGGGCAGTGCGACAGGAAAGCCTCGCTCCAAGCCCCGCGGGAGAGCTCTCCCAAGGTGGGGCGAGGGACTCCTGCGACAGCCCGGAGATTCTGAGGAGCTGTGAGGAAGCGCCTGCGGCGGGGGCGCTCCCTCGGGATCGCCTCACGGGCTGCGCGGGAAAAGCGGCAGCCGCGCGCCTCCCGCCTTCGGGCACTGCCGCCTGCCGGGATCAGCGAGGATTGTGTGACTTGGCGGGCAGCCCCTCCCTGCGGGGGCACCGGCAGGAGAGGGCAGGGTGCTGGGCGGTCACCGCGCCGGCCAGAGCCCCGGCGTAGCCACGCTGTGTCCAGGTGTAACTCAGCCCTCGCTCGGCGCTACGTGTGCCCGCGGCAAAGGCTCTTTAGCCGGGCGCAGGCAGCTCTTCGCCGAGCCGGGACGGCAGCCGGCTTTACCACAGCGGCACGAGGGTAATTCAGCTTAGATGTTAGGAAAAAATTCTTTACTGCGAGGGTGCTGAGGCACTGGAACAGGCTGCCCAGGGAGCCTGAATCACAGAATAACAGACTGTTAGGGGTGGAAGGGACCTCTGGAGATCATCTAGTCCAACGCCCCTGCCAAGGTAGGGTCACCTGGAGCAGGCTTCACAGGAAAACGTTCAGGTGGGCGTTTTGAATGTCTCCAGAGAGGGAGACTCCACGACCAACCCGGACTACCCCGACCAGCCAATCTCTGCCATTCTCAATTTAAAGGTCTTCATGTTAAAGTGAAACTCTTTGTTTTTTAATTTATGGCCATTGTTCCTCACCCTGTCTCACTGAAAAGAGTCTGACAACTCCCTGAGTCTCTTCCCATAAGAAGCACTACAGACTCCTAAACATCTTTGTGGCCCCGTGCTGTACACTCTCCAGCAGTTCTTTGTCTTTCTTGTACTGGAAGTGTTCAAGGCCAGGCTGGATCGGACTTTGAACAATCTTGTCTAGTGGTCCCCATAGCAGAGTAATTGAAACTGGATGACCTAAAAGATCCCTTACAACCCAAGCCATTTCACTGTGGTACTGCATTGCAAGTCGGCGATTAGCTCGTCGCACCGCACACTAGCAGCCACGCAGCCCGCCGCTGCTACAGGTGGCGAACGCTGCAGTGACCACCCTAGG